>MU227555.1:3053868-3067402 GCA_018584345.1 Thuja plicata | reverse complement strand
AACAATAGAAAAGAATATATATTTAAAAGACTGGTTTAATTTTTTTTTAAATAAAAATAACTCTGTTACAAAACAACAACCACTTAGGAAATTAATTTTTAATTTCTAAATACATAATAGATATCTAATCTATCAAATTTACATTTCGTAGGAAATAAATTTTTAAATTTGTTCTTTTTTTTTTAAATAATTTTTTAATATCACTAAGTGTAAATATTTAATTTTCTTGTAAGAACTTCATAATGTATTTGGTACATGAGCACCTAGGCTCCTCGTTTGATTTTCACTTGTAGTGGTCTTAGCCAAGCCACTAGTGAAATAATAGGACTAGATGGGTCCTAACATGTGTTGTGATAGGTTAGGAGGCCTCATTAGGTCATTAGTGACCTTAGGTGCAAGTATTGTCCAAGTTTGTCAAGTTGTGTAAATGTTGTCAATGTTGTGGAAAAAGTTGCATTTATGCATTTAAGGGTCAAATTGGACAAGGGAGTGTTTAGGAGACCTATTTGATGATTTACTTAGCCTAGATATGCATTTGGTTAAGTTTCGAGTGTTTCTGACCAAGTTGTATGCAAGAATCCAAAAGTTGTAAAAGTTGTCAATGTTGTTACAACATTGACAACATTTCTTGCAATTAAGACATCTTCAAGAAATTGGGTTTTTAAATTTCTGAAACCATTGAGTTAGGGTCCTGGTAAACTATATAAGGCCTCCCTCAACCTGTGTATGAGGTTCATTGGATTTGGAATATCAGCGTACAGACTGTGTAATTGAAAAACCAGTTACAATTAAGCATTTTGTATACATCTTGGTGTTTAATGGATTGAACTCTACAATTTGATTGGTGCATGAGATAGTTTGTGTAAATTATTGATTCTACATGTGATTAGTTTGTGTTTTTATTCATATTTCCTTGCTTGTGTAAATAGTTTTGATTTTTGCACTGTCACTGGTCTGAACCAGGCAGTTTATGCAAATGGGGTCATAGCTCATCATTCCACTGTGGCACTTGTACAGGATCTTGGAATGGGTGAGGTGACTCCTTGTACTATATGCGAGGATGAGGTTGGGCCCTGGATAGCTTGTTTTCTATTTTTTAGGTGATTCCCTGGGCGAGCCAGAGTTGCATGGCTAGGGATCACGGTGCATTGCGTAGGAAATATGAGTGATTGAAAGAATTGGTTGCTTCAATCAAAGCATGGTGAGAGGAGGATATGTGTATGGAGAAGTCCCAAACCCAATGGGAAGTTCTTATGGTGAGGTATTTATGTTCAAAATGAAGACTTTGATGGCTATGCTCAGTATGAGTTGAAACCCTTAAATTTAGGCTTCTAAGTAGGAACCCTCTGTACGGACAGTTTGGGAATGTAACACCTAGAAAATCTTAAAGGTCTTTGAAAAGGGTGTCTGGATATGGACTTAGTTTCCCACCTTTTTAAGAAGTTTTTCAAGTTATGTTCAAAAAGGTGCCTGATTAGGTCTATTGCTTGTAGCCCTATTTTAGTTATTTTTGAACAAGTTCTTGAACTCATTTAGGGTTTCAATGGAAACTAAGTTGCTAGGAATTGTGTTGGATGCAATTGCTTTATTTTGGGCCTTCCTCTCCATTGACGAACATTGATTACCTGATTGGCTCACTTGGTGTGTAGGACCAAGAAGATGACCATGAAGCTTGAGATAGATTGAATTGATTTCCTAGTTGATGTTAACAAGTTGAAAGAAGAAGGATCTTGTGTAGAGAATCCTTGGAAGATTAGGGTTAGTCAAGAACCCAAATAGGATAGAGAAGTGGCCTATATGATACCCTAGAAGAATATAGGGTATAGAGAAAGACTTTTAGTTACATCAAATTGGTATCAGAGCAGGTTAAAGATTTGGGAGTTGGTGTATGTCTCTAAATACTAGTGAGTTAGTAGGGGTGATCAGTATGGTGACTAATGCAGAGCTAGATAAAGAGATGGGTGAGAAAAAGGAGAAGAATAGACTCCTTGAAGAGGCCCTAGAAGAAATGAGGATCAAACTACAAGAATTAATTGATGCCAGAGATAAAGGCAAAAAGTTGAAAACAGTGATAGAGGTAAAAATATTGTTGAGGAATATATCATCCTTGAAGCAGACCTTGTCTTGAATGAAGAACCCTTCTTGAAAGCCATAAAATCCCTAGGAGGAAAGGAATTAGAAGGGGTACCACTATTTAGTGGAAAGATGGATATAGAAGCAGTCATGGAGTGTATTGAAGGGAAAAAGAACCATTTTGAATGTGAAGGTGTCACTAAGGCACAAAAACTCAAAGTGGAAAAGTCAAGGCTCAGATGGTCAACATTGACTTGGTGGAAATATCAACAAGATGAGAGGGTTAGGATAGGTAAATAACCTATTACTAATTGGAAAGCCATGGTGACCAAGGTAAAGGAGAACTATCTTCCAGAGGACTATGAAATTCAACTTCATTAGAAAAGACAAGGAATAAAACAAAAGGACTTGGATGTGGCCTCTTATACAGAGGAATTTTAGAAGTTATGCCTTAGGTCCAAGATTCAAGAAGAGGAACCTATCAAGGTAGCCAGATACTTGGGTAGTCTAAAGTGGAACATCCAAGAGGAGATAAGTTTATGGAATCTAACCACTATTCAAAAATTCCACCAATTATCCCTAAAGATGGAAGAGAGGAAAAAAAAGAAAGGAGATTCTAATCTTAGAGGAAGAGGTAGAGGAAGAGACCAAGGTGGTCACAGAGGTGGTTATCAAGGTAGGAGTAATGAGAAAAGGAATTAAGGAGAGTCCAAGATGACAGAGAATGGTAATGAAATCAATCCAAGAGGGGGTTATACCAGAGGAAGAGGTACTCAAGGAGTATCTAGTAGAGGAAGGGGTTCATGCAAAAGTAACTCATACTTTGCAAGTATGAAGTGTTACAATTGTGGACAATTGGGTCATCCTGCTTATAGGTGCCTGGATAATCCCACTTCTTCAAACAATAACAAGAGGATATAATATGCTCAAGAGGAAACAATGAGTGTCAAGACTCCAGAGGTTGATCACATTGAATTAGAGATGGGAGAGAACATGATTTTTAGAATCTTTCTGATTAGACAACCAGTAAAGGATGAGCCCAAGCATAGAAGAGCATTGTTTAGAATCAGATGTAAAATCCTTGGAAAAGTTTGCAAAGTAATAGTGGATTCAGGATCGACAGAAAAAATTATATCAAAGGAAGCTGTCAATATGCTCAAGTTGACAAAGATACCTCATGTCAATCCATATAAGGTGACATGGCTAAACAAGGTCCAGAGTGTGTTGGTGAATGAGAAAACTTGGGTTGAGTTTTCTAGCAGGCTACAAAGATAAGTTGTTTTGTGATATCTTTCCAATGGATGCGTGCCATATGATATTAGGAAGGCCTTTGAAAGATGACAGAGGGGTAATGTATGATGGAAAGGAGAATTCCATATCCTTCAAGAAAGATGGAAGGAATTTTAAAATTCAGTCTTTATTGGAGGAAGATGAAACACAATCCAAGACACCTAGTATCCTGTTGAGCAATAGGAAGGAGTTCCTAAATGACCTTAGAGATGAAAGGAGTGAAGGTTATGCCTTTTTACTCAAGCCAAAGGAAGCAAAGAAACCTAAACAAGAGCCATTTCCATTGGAAATCAAATAATTTCTTGAGAGGTATAAAGACATAGTTAGAGATGGGGCTCCTGCAACTTTACCTCCAAAGAGAGTCATCAGTCATCAGATTGACTTTGTACCTAGTGCCTCATTTCCAAATAAGGAAGCATAAAAGCTTACTCCTGATTAGAACTTAGAGGTGACTAGACAAGTACAGGAGCTGTTAGATCAAGATCTAATCAAGAAGAGCATCAACCCATGTGCCATTCTAGGGGTCTTAGCATCTAAGAAAGGTTGTAAGTGGAGAATTTGTACTGATTCTAGAGAGATTAATAGGATCACAATTAGGTATAGATTTCCAATTCCTAGGATATAGGATTTGATGGACTGTCTTGTGGGGGAAATGTTTTTCACTAAGTTAGAATTGAAAATTGGATACCACCGGATTATAATTAAACAGGGGGATGAATGGGAGACAAATTTTAAGACTATGGATGGATTATATGAGTGGAGAGTTATGCCATTTGGCCTCTCAAATTCCCCAATCACATTCATGAGGCTCATGAATGAAGTGCTTAAGGATTTCACTGGGATCTTTGTGGTAGTGTATCTAGATGATATACTTATATTGAGTAGGACAACAAAGGAGCATGTGAAACATGTGGAGATGGTACTTAAGAGATTTCAAGAAGAGAAGTTTTCAATCAATCTTGAGAAATGTGAGTTCTTCAAGAAAGAACTTGTACATTTGGGATTTTTGTATCCCAAGGGTCATTGAAAATGGACCCAAGTAAGGTGGAGGCTATCCTAAATTGGCCCACACCAACCACAGGGACATAAGTTAGGAGCTTTCATGGGTTAGCTCAATTTTATAGAAAGTTTATAAGGGATTTTAGTGATATCTCTACACCATTGCTAGACACCATTAAGGGTGGTCTAAAGACTAAGTTTAGATGGACTTCTCTAGCAGAGAAATAATTTGAAATGTTGAAGAAGCAAGTAGAAACACAACCTATCCTTAAACTCCCTATTTTTGATCAACTATTCACTTTGGAGTGTGATGCAAGTGGGATGGTAGTAGGGGGTGTGTTAAGAGAATAAGGTAGGCCATTAGCCTTCTTCAGTGAAAAGATAAATGAAGCAAAGAAGAAATATTCTTCTTATTATTTGGAACTATATGCTTTGGTTCAATCTCTTAGGAAGTAGAGACATTACTTATTTCCCAAAGAATTTGTGGTGTTTACTGATAACCAGGCCTTGAGCTATATAAACACCCAAGAGAATCTTAGCAATAGACACTTGAAGTGGATGGAATACCTACAAGCATTCACATTCACAATAAAGCACAAGAAGGGCCAATTGAATAAGGTTGTAGATGCTTTGAGCAGGAGGTTGCTAACCATTCAAGAAATTCAATTGAAGAGCATTGGGATAGAGAGTTTCAAGGACCTCTATAGAGAAGATGAAGATTTTGGTGAAGCTTATAAGGTATGCTCTAATTTTTTAGAATCATTTCCATAGTCACTTTTTTTATTATACCTTGCAGAGTAGATTGTTGTTTAAGGGGAACCAATTGTGTGTCCCTAAGGGCTCAATGAGAGAGAATCTATTCAGGAAAAGAACAATGGTATCTTGAGTGGTCATTTTGGTGTGAACAAAACCTTAGAGTTAGTTCAACGTTTTACCATTGGCCAAAGATGGTGAGAGATGTAACCAAGTATGTTGAACAATGTGTAGTGTGCATGAAAGCAAAAGGAGGGGCTAGCAATGCAGGTTTATATCAACCTTTACCAATTCCTACCAGACCATGGGAGTGTGTTAGCATGGATTTCATTATAGGGTTACCTAAGACAAAGCATGGCCATGATAGTATTTATGTTGTGGTAGACAGATTTAGTAAGATGGGTCATTTCATACCTTGTAGAACTACACATGATGCCAGTAAAATTGCACACTTGTTCTTTAAGGAGATTGTCTAAATTCATGGACTACCCCTAAGTATTGTATCAGATAGGGATGTTAAGTTCATGAGGCATTTTTGGAAAACAATGTGGAGTAGATTGGGAACCAACTTGTTATTTGGTTCAGCTTACCAGCCTTAGACTGATGGCCAAATTAAGGTGGTTAATAGAGTATTGGGTAACTTGTTAAGGTGCCTTAAAATGGATTATGGGCAGACATCGGATGTGGTTATTCCCCAAGCAGAGTATGCATATAATGATAGTAAGAACAAAAAAATAGGGAGAAGCCCATTTGAAGTTGTATATGGGATGCACCCAAGGGGTGTGTGTGAGCTTATAGACCTTAGAGGCATGGAGTGTAGGAGTGGTCATGCAAAGGAATTCACTCACACCATGAAGGAGATCCAAGAAGAAGTTAAGAAGACAATACAAGATAGGACACAAAAATTGAAGGCCAAAGTAAATGAGGAAAGGAAAGATATTCAGTTTGAGGTAGGTGATTATGTGATGGTTCATTTAAAAAAATCTAGGTTATAGAAGGGTATGCCTACTAAACTTCAAACGAAGAGGGTGGGACCATGCAGGATCCTATCCAAGTATGGAGATAATGCATACAAGGTCAACTTACCTTTAGATTTGAATATATCTCATGTTTTTAATGTGCAGTATTTAATCAAGTTCAAAGGGCCACTAGCTAAGATAGATCAAAATAGTCAAGAGGGTTTTAGTGATATTGAACCTATTGTGTTACCTCCCAAGCCACAGTTAGAAGAAGATAAAGTACTAGATTCAAAGGTAAAGAAGACTACAAGGCACAAGGTGTACATGGAACACCTCATCAAATGGAAGCATAAACAAGAATCAGAGGAAAATTGGGTTGAAGAGATATATTTCAAGACGGTGGGCATCTCTGAAGACATTTTCTCCACAGGAGTGACATGACTTTCTTTTGTGGGGGAGTATGGTGCAGGAGCACATAGGTAAGGCTAGTTGATAACCTAGGCTCCTAATTTGATTTTGGCTTGTAGTGGTCTTAGCCAAGCCGCTAGTGAAATAATAGGACTAGTTGGGTCCTAAGGTGTGTTTTTATAGGTTAGGAGGCCTCATTAGGTCATTAGTGACCTTAGGTGCATGTATTGTCCAAGTTTGTCAAGTTGTGTAAATGTTGTCAATGTTGTGGCAAAAGTTGCATTTATGAATTTAAGGGTCAAATTGGACAAGGGAGTGTTTATTAGACCTATTTTATTATTTAATTAGCATACACATGTATTTAATTAAGTTTCTATTGTTTTTGACCAAGTTGTATGCAAAAATCCAAAAGTTGTAAAAGTTGTCAATGTTGTCATTGATAACATTGACAACATTTCTTGCAATTAAGACATCTTCGAGCAATTGGGTTTCTAAATTTCTGAAACTATTGAGTTAGGGTCCTAGTCAAATACTTAAGGCCTCCCTCGACCTATGTATGAGGTTGGTTTGATTTGGAAAATCAGTGTACGGACTGTGTAATTGAAAAACCAGTTACAGTTGAGCATTTTGTATACATCTTGGTGTTTAATGGATTGAACTCTGCACTTTGATTGGTGCATGAGATATTTTGTGTAAATAATTTATTATACATGTGATTAGTTTTTGTTTTTTTTCATATTTCCTTTCTTGTGTAAATAGTTTTGATTTTTGCACTATCGCTGGTCTGAACCAGGCAGTTTCTACAAATGGGGTCACAGCTCATCTTTCCACCGTGGCACTTGTATGGGATCTTGGAATGGGTGAGGTGACTCCTTGTACTATATTTGAGGAGGAGGTTGGGCCATGGATAGCTTGTTTTCTATTTTTGAGGTGATGCCCTAGGCGAGCCAGAGTTGCATGGCTAGGGATCATAGTGCATTGCATAGGCAATATGAGTGATCGAAAGCATTGGTTTCTTCAATCAAATAATGGGGAGAGGAGGATATGTATATGGAGAATTACCAAATCCAATGGAAATTTCTGATGGTGAGGTCTTCATGGTGAAAATAGAGACTCTAATGGCTATGCTCAGTATGGGTTGAAACCCTTTAATTTAGGCTTGTAAGTAGGAACCCCCTATACGAACAGTTTGGGAAGGTAACACCTAGAAAATATTAAAGGTCTTTGAAAAGGGTGTCTAGATATGGAATTAGTTTCCTGCCTTCTTTAGAAGTTTTTCAAGTTATGTACAAAAGGTTCCTGATTAGGCCTAATGCTTGTAGCCCTATTTCAGTGAGTTTTGAACAAGTTCTTGAACTTGTTTAGGGTTTCATTGGAAACTAAGTTGCTAGGAATTGTGTTGGATGCAGTTTTTTTATTTTGGACCTTCCTCTCCATTTACAGACAATGATTACCTAATTGGATCACTTGGTGTGTAGGAACAAGAAGATGACCATGAAGCTTGAGATAGATTGAATTGATTTCCTAGTTGATGTTAACAAGTTGAAAGAAGAAGGATCTTGTGTAGAGAATCCTTGGAAGATTAGGGTTAGTCAAGAAGCATAATAGGCTAGATAAGTGTCCTATAGGATACCCTAGAAGAAGATAGGGTACAGAGAAAGACTTTTAGTTACAACAGTATTCTAACAATGATATTTATAAACATGATTTCTTTAAATTTTATTTAATCAAGAAATATCTCATTTGCTAAATAACTTCCATAAATGATACAATTAAACATACAATAATAATATCTTCCCAAGAATTCTCTTTTCAATTAACATAAAAATATGATTAAAAATTCTTTGATACTCCATTCCACAATATCGGTAATGTAAAATTACATAGCATCACATGGATGCTATGGAATACTTGATTCCAAATTCTGAGATAAAGATATAATCCAAGCTCCTACATCTAGCTGTGAGACCTATTCAGATGAGGTTGACCATGGAGGCTCACCTCCCAACCTAGACCTTTTCAAGGTCACCCCCATCTTGGGGATCCAGAATGGAACGAGTGACAAACATGAACTCAAAAAACTCACAAGAACTCAAGCATGCATGAAAAAAAGACACAAAGGTAAAACTCACGTACATGGAAAAATAGGAGAAAGGTCTCCAAGAGGCCTTCTTGAAATAGGGGTGGTGGTAGAATAACACAGGAGGAGAAGCCAAAACATAAAAAACAATATCACAAGCCACACATGGACTTGGAAAGACCATCTACACAAAATGAAGTCCTAAAAATCCTCCTTATGCCTCCCAAGTGCCCATAGGCCATACTTGACATCATGGGTATCAAGAACCCCATGTATTTCCCTCCTCACATGGGAGACTCTAAACTAACTTGAAGTCACTTCCTACCACCCCTTTCAAGGTTACTCTACCTTCCCAAGGGTGAGTGTGCCTTGAAGAAATCTCATTCACAAAAGAATTCACAAAATAAATAAAACAAACTAAAACCCCAAAAACTCAAAACTTTTAAAAAACATAAAATTTACATAGGACTCCATTAATGGAGTTTCAAGCTAAGAACATTCAAAACATTGAAAAACTAAACTAAGAGAATCCAAGCTTACTCCAAGCTAAAGGCAAGATTGAAAAATTTGAGATGAGCTATCCTTCCAAGTCTACTTTTCAAAAATCTCCTTCAATCTGATATTATCTCTAAAGGTAGAGAGTGGGTGAACAAACCAATCTCTCCCTAAAACCTTACCTATAAAGAAAAACCTCCAAAACATGAGGAACCAATCAAAGATGAGGTGAACCTATCCATCCCTTTCTTCCCACTTTCCTCCCTTCTCTATAAATGTAGTTAAATGAAACTTGGGAAGAAAAAAGAGGTTAACCAAAACCACCCAACTCTTCAAATTTGCTCAAGTTGAAAAAGGAGACTTTAGTGAAGTAATAATTGAGTTTTAAGGCTCTTAATGGGTTGAAAATGACACCTAACCCATAGGGTACCAAGTTGGGGAGCTAACATTGACCCTGGTTACCTTCTGGGAGCCTAATAGACCCTCCTAAACTCCACCTAAAGTTTACCCACAGATTTCTAAGTCAAGTTGACCATCTAGAAACTTCCTAACCTTGGGTAGGCCTGGGTACTACCCTAAGGTAACCCCTAGTTAACCCTACACCTATCCTTGATTTTCTTAACTAGCCATGCCAACACTAAATTACAACCATTGTCAAAATTTGCACAATTAATTAAACAAATGACATGACTTATTCACATTAAAAATAACTGAATTAAATACACACATAAAAACCAAATTCATGAACAAAAAACTTATACAATGAGGTCAATGTTTCTTTGTATAAACAGGACCTTGGAATTGACATAATATAACATAGGTTCCAACTTTGGGTCCCTGATTTAGATCCATGGTCAACTATCCCTGCACACTCATTACACATATCAGTAGGTCCAAAATAACATGATATGGAAAAATAATACATCATAAATACTATATTGCATATAAACTATATCTCCATTTGAAATTAAATAAATGTATCATCAGTTTCCTAAACCAATTTCCATCACAATTCATTCACACAATTATTCCCATATATGACATCATCATAAACTAAAACTGAATCAAAACATAAGGTATCTCGAGTGTACCCTGATTACATAATCAGGTACTAAATATATAATATAGGATTCAATAGATCCTCAAATACATAAGAGTCTTAATAGTCAAATTATGTCTAAGTAATAAACACTGAAAGCATAGAAAATAAAGAAGTAAAACAATGACAATCTAAGGTAGGTCTCACACACTTACCTATAGAGCCCTCCCCTTGACACCATGTCCTCAAGATATATTCTAGAAATTGTGGCTGATCAGAAAAATCCACCCAAAAATAATTCAATAGTGTATAAATGATATTCTCACTCTCACCAATTATCGTCATTATCATCTTGAGGTGTTCAAAGATATCCTTTTCTCTATCTTTCGATGCATACTTAAACACATTCTTCAGCCCTGCCCAATGCACATGCCAATTGCATAGAATGACATGATAATGAAAAGCTTCCCTAGTGCACATGAATTAGACCGTGAGTAACTTTGGTCATGGGAAACTAGGAAAGGATACTTGTAAAGGGAGTTGAAACAAGAAATAAAATAAAAAGATGCATGCACTTACTGAATGACATGTATCTCTATGTTGGCATCATCAACCAAGAAGGTATTGACCATCCAGTCATTTATAGCCTCCTTTCCTCATCTATATATGACACATAGCCACCCTTTGATGTCCTCAATCTTGTTACATGATGACACGACCCATGTATTGGGCAGTCCTGATTGTTGCTTGTCAAACACGACCAATGTATAAAGCTGATACTGCATAAGACAAAGAAATCGAGAACAACTGCCAAAATGTTAATGATGTAGATCAAGTAGAAAAGCTTTTTACTACTCACTCCAAGCACAAGACGTCTCACCCTATATTTGTTGGTGGAAAATGTCAAATCCATGGAGATTATTGAATTGTGTGAGTGTTGAACCATCGTATGAAGCATCCGTGGGGTTTGAATACCCATAATGAAAGGTCTCCCATCATTCTGTGGCTGCTGCCAATAAAGGAAATTATTGGGATCCACTTCTTTCTATTTTAGGATACTAGTGGATCATGAACATGTTTTTGCGCTTGAGCGGAATTCGCTCTCCTCCATGCATTATGACATCTTTCTATGTCAGGAAACTATCTCTCTTTTGAGACATACTAAAAAAATGTGGATCAGTCAGATGTCGGTCGATGATTGCATCCACACTGACATCCATTGCCAATAGCTCCTCTATGTAATACTTTCATTCCATAGAAAGGTTTGGGGTAACCTGAGACCATGGCTCATTGGTTGGATCACTTTCACCATGAAAAACTATGTCATCTACATCTACATGCAACATTTTAGTGAAACTCAAAATAGCCACATCTTGTCTACCAAACATAACTTTAACATTGAAGTGGCAATGACAACCCCTTTTCTATGTAAATTGATAGACACATTTGTTTGTCGCTGTTATATCCCTCTTATGTTCTGGCCCAAACAAGCACCAATAACTACACATAAAGATAGTCATGTTGTCAACCATAAATGTTTTGTGACAATTTCTGATAAAAAATATAATTCCAATTGTTTCTATTCGCCTGGAATAAAACTTTGTTTTGTTTTCCTTTTACTCTTCATAGTTGTGGTCTCTATGGGACACGCGGACAAATGAACATTCAACACCTTCCCTATTTTACTCCCATGCAACAAAAGCTACGATTCTATGAGCTACAATCACCGCACACAAGTCGGTTACCTTATCATCTTCCACACTAATTGGACTCTAGTTGATATCATTTGATGAGAAAGGCTACACTCCATTGTCAAATTCTTGCACTTCAAGTTGGGCGAGGAGGTGCCACTTGCATTTTCTCCCCATCACAACAAACTACAAATGAAAAGGGGATGTATAAAAAATTATTTTTTGCGTTCAGCGACAACATTAAGGGCTTCTAAAAAAATAATGAGGGTGACACTGCTACACAACTTAAAATTACTACAAATTATCAGCAACTAAAATTTACTTGCACAATTACCCATTTTGTGTCTCCTAGATGCTTTGGAAATCAAACAGTATAAGAAGTGCAACAATTTGATTAATAAGAACAAACATTCAATGCCTCCAATCGCACTCTGATGCAAGTGGATTTATCACAACTACAAGACACTTTTAGACATTGTTACTCCAAAATAAGCATATCATGTTATAGAATCCCTTGCTAACAAACACCTCTATGTCCTCTAAGATGTTAACTATTGCAGAGTTGAAATATTAAAAAAAGAGAACATTTTAAAAATAGCGGAACCATTGGGTTGGCCCAAACATGTTTGCTATGAGGTACAAAATAATTATGGACCAACTCATTGGAAGATATATTGTTGATTCTCAATTAGTACTTAATCGATTAGGCAGAAAGTAATTTCCCCGCCTCATGCATGCATATCCCATATCTAAATCCACATCCATATCAGACAGACATACCGTGCGCGAATATTCATAAATTTCAGACTATGTCGAATACTATGTGCTTTGATTTAAAACTTATTTTACACAAATCTTATTTCATGGGAAAAAACCTTTCAATTATGCAAATTATATTTACTCGTATGAACAAAAAATTATAGCAAATGAGAAAGGCAAATATCCCATCCCATGACACTATTCATGGGAAAAAATTTCTGTGTTTTCAGTGCTGTGACAAACATTCCTATGATTTCTACACCAAATGGGCACACCATAACTATCAAGATGAAGATAAATGAACATTTTATATTACACAGTGCAATGTTGTGCCAACATCTTCTACAGAGGTAACATTGTATTTTTTTTCTGAACATGTAATGTCGTTTGTTTCGCCCTGTGGATTTTAAATGTTCCAGATTACATTTCTCTTGCACGACTAAGCTTAAAATGCTAAAAAAATTTAAGTGTGTAAGTGCGTAATGGAAAACATCACTTGTTTTCTATATTGTAGGCTGTAGTTTCCTTATTTACAAGATGTTTAACCAGAAATCACCTCTTTCAAGATCAATGAAAGATTTGTAATCATGCTTGTGCAATTAAATATAATATGGACGAACTCTTAAGTACGCATGTGTAGGCAGTGGAAACCGTTGTGTGTGTTTTTCCATTGGCATAACTCAGCTGATAAGTTTCTAGAAAGGTCTTGCCAAACCTGGAATTTGACAGTCACCCATACCTGTCATATGAAGTTTTTATGACAGTTTGGTCATTTTCATGCCTTTCATTTTACGTTTTAAGAAAAATATTGATAGTAAAAAAAAAACTTTATTTACGAATACATTCTTTTAAAGTTTAAATATTTTATATAATACATATATTACATAACAAATTTATATTACAAACTTGACAATCATTGAATCACAAACACACACACACACACACACACACACACACACACACACACACACACACACATATATATATA
>MU227555.1:3034913-3046221 GCA_018584345.1 Thuja plicata | reverse complement strand
ACTCCAGAGGCTGGTAGAGGTTTTGAAGTATTGAAGAAGAGAGTGGCAACACAACCTATTTTGGTTTTGCCTAATTTTGACAAGTTGTTTACCCTTGAATGTGATGCAAGTGGTATAGCTGTTGGGGAAGTATTGAATCAAGAGAATAGGCCAGTGGCCTTTTACAGTGAGAAATTGAATGAGGCCAAGAAGAGGTACTCTTATTATGATCTAGAGTTATATGAATTGGTGCAAGCTTTGAGGAAATGGAGGCACTATTTGTTGCCCAAGGAATTTGTAGTTTATACTGATAACAAAGCTTTGAGTTTTATCAATTCTCAAGAGAAGTTGAGCAACAAACACCTTAAGTGGATGGAATATTTGAAGGCCTATACCTTCAATATCAAACACAAGAAAGGGTAGATGAATAAAGTGGCTGATGCTTTGAGTAGGAGACTCTTGACAGTTCAAGAAGTACAACTGCAAAGTATAGGCATAGAAAGCTTCAAGGAGCTTTATGAAGGTGATGAGGACTTCTCAGAAGCATACAAGGTATGTAAAGAATTAAAGAACCATTTCCATAGTCAATTTACAGACTATACAATTCAGAATGATCTCTTGTTTAGAGAAGGGAAGCTATGTGTTCTCAAGGGATCTATGTGGGAGAATGTTATTCAAGAAAAGCACAATGGCAGCTTAAGTGGGCATTTTGGCCGGAATAAGATACTAGAACTAGTGCAAAGGTTCTATTATTCACCTAGGATGAAGAAGGAAATCAGGAAGTATGTGGAGCAATGTTTGGTTTTCCAAAAATCCAAGGGTATATCATCTAATGCAGGTTTTTATCAGCCTTTGTCCATTCCTAATAGGCCTTGGGAATGTATCAGTATGGATTTTATTGTTGGGCTACCTAGAACTAAGACTGGTTTAGATAGTATATTTGTGGTGGTAAATAGGTTTATCAAGATGAGTCATTTCATTTCTGGCAAAACCACCCATGATGCCAGTCATATTTCTCATTTTTTCTTTAAAGAAGTGGTAAGGATTCATGGTTTACCCATCAGCATAGTATCTGATAGAGATGTCAAATTCATGGGTCATTTTTGGAAGACCTTGTGGTCAAGGTTGGGAACCAATTTTTCATTTGGGTTAGCCTACCATCCCCAAATAGATGGTCAGACTGAAGTGATCAATAGAGTATTGGGAAATCTCCTTAGGTGCTTGACAAAGGAGTATGGCGTGATGTGGGATCAGATGTTACCATAGCTGAATATGCCTACAATGATAGTGCAAATAGGATAACAGGCAAAAGCCCCTTTGAAGTAGTTTATGGGCTGCACCCTAGAGGTGTCTTGGAGTTGAGAAAATTGGAAAATGCAAAAGGAAGGAGTGCATATGGAAATGATTTTTCTCAATCCATGAAGGAAGTTCATGAGCAAGTAAAGAAGCAGCTCTGAGAGGCTACACAAAAGTTGAAAGCTAGAGTTGATGAAGGAAGAAGAGATCTTTAGTTTTCCATGGGTGACCTTATGATGCTTCATCTCAACAAGTCCAGATTGCAGAAGGGAGTCCCCACCAAGCTGCAAATGAGGAGGATTGGTCCTTGCAAGATTCTTGCAAAGTATGGGCAAAATGCCTACAAACTTGACTTGCCATCAGATTTGGCAATGTCTCCTATTTTCAATGTGCAGGATTTAGTCCAATACAAAGGACCTACACCTGTAGATACTAAATTACAGTCAGATGGTAAGGAAATAGTAGCAGATGTTCAGATTACCCCTACACCAACACCAAGGGTAGTGAAGATTTTAGACTCTCGGATGAAGAAAAAGAATAGAAAGGGCACTTATATGGAACACCTCATTTAGTGGGCAGGCATGTCAAAGGATGAGGCTACTTGGGTAGCTAAGAATGAATTTAAGAAACAAGGAATTGATCCTAAGCTCCTGTCCCCAGAGGTGACATCAACTCTTAGCCTTGGTAGTATGGTGCAGGAGCACCCTTGAGAAACTAGTAAGTTGGTGGTCTCATGCCATTTTGTGTGTGTGAGTGTGTGAAAGACCCTCTTGTAGGGAAATTTAAATACATAAGATCATGTGGACCAAGAGTGATTTGTTAGGTTTTAGTTTTGCTCTCTGATTTGTGAAAATAACTCTATTTTGGCTCCATTTAGTGAATTGTACTTGATGATGTCATCAAAAGTCAAGATGATGTCATGGAGATTCTTAGGGTCCTTGGATACCTTAGGTGGTCTAACTAAGGTTAGATAGGTTATTTAAGTACCTAACCACTTGAAAAGTGCAAAGATGGAAAAGATGTAAAAATGTTGCTATGCAACATTAGCAACTTTGCAAAATTGCTGACAACATTTTTTGTTGTTTAGAGGGTTTTGAAATTGAGGTTGTTTTTGAACCCATTGAATCCATAGAAGGAGTGAAACATGTGTATGGAGAGGATATAAGGTGGAAAAACCCTAATTTGAGGGCAGAGAAGAGATTGTACGGATTTTTTATATTGGAGCAGAGAGTTTTAATGAGCAGATAATAGATTTGAAGGATTTTGGTGTTATTTTGTTGTGCATGGATTGAAATTGAGACTGTGACTATTTGAATCCATTGTTGTGCATGTTACAGAGCTTTTTCAATAGTTATTTTGATTTTTGGTAGTTTTTACTTTGTAGTTTGTAAATTCTTTTTGTTTTGGATTGTTTTCTATCCAGTTTTAACCAAGGAGCAAAGATGTGGACCTAACTCCACTTCCCACCATTGGTTTTGTATGGAAACTTGGGAATGGAGACTAGGTCTATGGAGCTTAAATATTGTGGAAGGAGGAGCTCTGAAAGTACTTGCAAGTATTTTTAAGAGCTTTCCCTAGGCGAGCTAAATGCACAACCAGGTTAGGAAGAGCAAGTGACAGTCAATTTTAAAATTGCAGGGGGTGTTCTCATGAGCTAAGAAGGCCATGGGTATACTAAAGGATGTCATGTAGGTGTTCCAAAAATTGGAGGAGTGCCCAAGAATCCAACATGCCAAGTTTTGAAGCCTAAGACCTCAAACTGGTCCAAAAGCAAGAAAAACACCATATTCAAGAAACCAGGTGTACAGACAGAGTTTGACTCTGAGACGTAGAAAATCCTTGTGGGTTTTTGTCTTACTTGAAGACTAATAGAAGATATTTTGGGGTTCTTTGAAGTTTCTGTACAAAAAAAGTGTTGTCCTACAATTTAGGAGGCCTAATTGGCCAAAAGGGCTACAAAGCCTAAAAGGTAGGGATCTAGAACTCGATGGGAATATGGTTCAACTTGGTGGATTCAAACCTAGGTTTCAATCCAATAATGGAGTATATTGAAGCCTTGACCCTCCTGCAAGTCCAAAATTGAGTTTAGAGCTTGGAGTGGTTAAAGTGGAAGGTTCTTGTAAAACACAAGAATGGTGACCTTAACAAGATAGGAAGAATTATTGGTTGGAGGGAAGGATTGAATCTTTCCAGTGAGAAAGGGTGGATTGAGGAAGCCCTAGAGGTCCTATTAGAGGCCTAAGAAGAGTTTCAAGAAAACTCAAAAGGTAACCAAGGGGACTCCCTATCATTAACCCAATAATTAAAATCAGTAAACCTCGAACCAAGAATCAAGGTATGACAAAATTACAGGTTTTAAGACATAATAAAAAACCAATATATATAAGTGAAGATTTGACTGACTCATCTGATGAAGAAACTAGTGATATTGAGGAAAACGAGAAGAAAAAATTAAAATGGAGAAGAAAAATAGCAGAGTTAGATAAAAATACAAGAGCAGAAGATATCGTCCAATATCATTTTGATGAGGAAGTAATAACATGCATTGAGAGTGAAACAGACAAGACTGACATTCTAAATAATGAGCATAATGAATAATCTAGCCCTATCCAGGTAGCAGGTGAGGTAGAAGGTAGTAACCAAAGAGAATAGAGGACTCCTAATATCGATAATGGATTTAAGGATGATATAGAGGAAAATGAAATTGAAGAAATTAATGACTTCTTAGGGATAAATATTGACTCTGATGATATGCTCATACTTCGAGTGATTGAATCTATGAGTGAAGGAAACATAGACATGGACAATCATTCGAAGGATGAATATGAAGGCAGTAAGGATAGGAATCCAAGCTTGGAAATATTCTCTATTGGTAAGGAGATTCCAACGTATCCAAAATAGATAATTAAAAGGGGAAGAAAATCCCTTAAGGAATTAAGACGAAAGGATGGAGTAGCTTTAGGAAAAGTTAAAATTATGGATATTATGAATGCATGGAAGGGGAAGAACCTTCCCAAGGTTCCATGAAAATAATTTCATGGAATGTTAGGGGTTTAAATGCCCCTAACAAACAATGCCTTCTTAAGAGAAGCCTTACTTCTCTAGAGGCCCATCTGTATTTAATACAAGAATCTAAACTAGGAGAGGAGGGGTACACTAATTTAAGTCATAAACTAGGAATATGGGAAATTAAGGGAGTAGAATTGGTAGGTTATTTTGGAGGACTAGCCTTTATATGGAACCCGAGGTTTATCCTACCAACTTTTATCATTTCTAACCCCCAATGGATGGTGGCAAAGATCAAGAACTTTAGTAGTAATTTAGAATTTATTATTATTAATACATATGGACCAAAGTTCCTCCATGAGAAAAGAATATTAGGGTAGGAAATTGACACTTCCATTCAAAACAATCCAAATATGAATATTTTTGTAGTAGGGGACTTTAACTCAATCCTAGACATTACAGAGAAATCAGGGGGTTCTAAGAGTATAACACAAACAATGGTAGAATTCAAAGAGTGGATACAAGGGATCAATGCAATGGATATTCCCTTAGACAATGGCTCATAACTTGGTCAAATAAAAGAATTAACTCTAAACTAATCACTGAAAAACTAGACAGATTCCTTCATATTGGTGACCTAACAAATTTAAAAGTAAATATTAAAGCGAATATTGTTGCACATTCAAGATTTGATCATTATCCAATTAAATTGGAATTAGTAGAAGATTCAATACCTAAAAGGAATCCATTTAAATTTGAAAATAAGTGTCTTAAAAATGAAGACTGTATACTCAAAATAGAAGAATGGTGGAAAGAGAAAAGTTTTAAAGGATCTAAAACTTTCATTCTAAATGCAAAACTGAAATACGTAAAACATAAGTTAATTGAATGGAACAAAATTCATTTTGGAAATATATTTGAACAAAAGGAAGGATTGGAAAAAGACATAAGAGATCTAAATGAGGTCATTCTCAGAGATGGGATGAATATAGAAGCATATAATAAAGAGAAAAAACTTTTAAGTGAGTATGAGGATATATTGACCAAGGAGGAATCATACTGGAAACAGAGATCTAGGGAAGTATGGTTAAATGAAGGAGACAAAAATACCAATTTTTTTCATAACAGCTCTAAAGCCAAAAAAAACTTTAAAAAGATCACAAATATTAAGAAGGATAATGGAATCATACTCGAAAGTCTAGAAAGCATTATGGAGGAGACAGTTAGATACTTTGAGGGAATGCTGAACAATTTGGAAGGATCAAATAGAACAACCCAAAATAAGATTCTAAAAAATATACCAAGTATTATTACTAAAGAGCATAACAATATACTAAATGCTAAATTCACCAAAGATGAAGTTGAAAGAGCTTTGAAACAACTTCATCCTGACAAGTCCCCTGGACCTGATGGGTTTCTAGATTTCTTTTGCCAACAATGCTGGCACATTATAGTGGATGAGGTGGTAGCAGTATTAGAAGGCGTGAGAAATTCAGGATGGATTCTCCAAGAAATAAATAATACCTTTATAACATTGATACCTAAAAAAGTAAACCCGGGCAGTTTGGATGATTACAGACCTATATCATTATGTAATACAATATATAAACTGTTAACTAAAATCTTAAAAAATAGACTTAAATTGTTCCTGCCTATTCTTATTTCAGAGGAACAATCTGGCTTTATTCCAAGTAGATCCATCGTAGATGGGGTAATCATTGCTCAAGAAGCCATACATACTATCCAACATAACCATAATCCAAGCATGCTTATAAAACTCGATATTAGGAAAGCCTATGATAAGGTAGATTGGAGATTTTTATGCAAATGTCTGGAATCATTTGGTTTCTCTAAATATTGGATTAACTTAATATTTGACTGTATATCAGGGCCAAAAATGTCTATCATGGAGAATGGTAACCCTATTGGTTTTTTTAATATTACACAGGGTATTAGACAAGGTGATCCCCTTTCCCCTTTTCTCTTTGTCATTATGACAGATTCCCTAGGGAGAACACTAACTAAAGCAAGGAATGAGAACTTGATATGTGGTGTTAAGATCACTGAGGAAATGGAGGCTTGCATCCATCAATTTTTTTTATGAAAACCTCCTCTTTAGACAAGCAAATGTTATGGAAGCTAAAGCAATTAGGAATATACTAAATGTGTACTCAACTGCCTCAGGTCAACAAATAAGTAAAGATAAATCTGAGATATATTTTCTTAACACCCCTAGAGATGACCAAAAAAGTATATGTAAGATACTAGAATATAAAATAGGGGATTTTCCTTGCAAATAATTGGGGTTACCCTTGGATAAGGGTAACAGATAAACTAACTTATGGAGTATAGTTTTAGAAAATATTAATAAGAAAGCTGAATCATGCAAATGAAAATGGTAAACAAGTTCTGGGAAAACCATGATGATCAAATATGTTCTCTTAGCTATACCTATTTACCAAATGATGTGTCTTAGCCTGCCAAGAGGAATAGAAAAAGATATAAAAAAAAATTAAAAAACTTCTTCTGGCAAGGATCAAATGACAAAAAGAGATTAGCTCTAATTGCATGGGATAAAATATGCAAACCTTTAGATGAAGGAGGGCTAAATGTAAAGAACATCAAACAAAAAAACTATGCGCTAGGTGCCAAACTAGTCTGGAAAATGTACAGAGATCCGGAGGCAAAGTGGGTTAAAATTATTAGATTCAAATACTTAGATGGAAGAGACCCTTTGATTATTTTTAGACACCACTCTCCTCCCAAAGGATCAAGGATTTAGAATTCATACTGGAATGTTGAAATGTTATTACAAAAAATATCACATGGGATATTGGAAATGGAAGCAAGACATTATTCTGGGAGGACTTGTGGAATGAATGTCCTTCTCTTAGTACTACTCTGAATGATGACCTAGAAATAGAAGTGGTTAAACAAGCAAGAGGTATATATGTGAAGGATTATGTAGAGATAGAAGAAAACAACCCAGTCTTAGGATGGAAGTGGACACCCCTCAACAACCTTGGAATATCAAAAAATTTTAAAAATAAAGTGGAACAAGCTATTTCAAATAGGAAAATTAATCCATCAAAGGATCCTGATAGAATTATTTGGGATAAATCCAAAAATGAGGAATATAGAAAAAAGTGTGGTTATAAATCTATGAACACAAGGGAACAAATATAGAAAACACTACCTATTGACCTATGTTGGAGCAAACAATGTCTGCCCAAGGCTAGAATGTTCACTTGGGCCGCAACTCAACACAAGATCTTGACTGCTGAATGGTTTCAAAAAATAGGATATAATGGTCCATTGAGGTGTGTTTTTTGTGAGGAGTGTGAGTCTATTGACCATATGTTTATCAATTGTGACTACTCCTACAAGTGTTGGATGTGGCTGACCAATAATCTAGGATGGAAAATTGCATTATCAAATAAACTGGTGGATATTCTCACATCATGGACAAGAAGAAAGGAATCTGGATTGTATGGGAAGATATGGACAATTGTGCCCTCCATAATCATATGGGATTTATGCAAGGAGAAGAATAGAAGGATATTTAAGGATAAAAAAATAGATCTAGACCAATTGCTTAATAAAATAGAAGCAAGTATAGTTGAGGTTGTGAACAACCGTAATATGAATGGTAGAAGGGATATGGTTTTTTCACACTATGATGAGAAAATATGTAAACTATGGTATGGACTAAAGATCCCATCCTTTATAGGGAGAATTAATGTAGATAAGGAGGCCTTAAGATGTAATTGCATTTGGAAGCCACCAACGGAGGGATGGTTAAAATTAAACTTTGATGGGGCCTCTAAAGGAAATCTAGGTAAAGCAGGAGTAGGATGATGCATTCATGATGAATCAGGGAAACTGATTGCCTCCAAAGCAGCATTCTTAGGAGTGGTAACCAACAATGAAGATGAAGGAACTACCTTAATAGAGGGATTATTGATGTGCAAACATTTGAACCTAGAGAAAATAGAGATAGAAGGGGACTCTTCATTGATTATTAATGCCATTGAAACAGGTGGTACACATAATTGGAAACTTAATGGGCTGATTAAGAGGGCCTTAAACATATTAACTTTTTTTAAACAATATACTATTAACCATACTTATAGATAAGGTAATTAAACAACCGACCTTTTAGCTAATAAAGGGGCAGAGGGAAGGAATGAACAAACAATGGAAGGGACTAACCTTGATATTTAGGGTAAAATTAAAGGGGGATTGAGAACTATAGAATATAGGCCTATAATAAAAGAAAATACTTAAGGAAAAGTAAACCTGATCATTAAAACAAACAAGATACATAATGGCAGCATAGAAATGAAGTAATTTTGTCCTGTAGTAAGTATTAGGAATAATTAAATAAAATAGCAAAAGATAATAAATTGGGGGATGAGAAATGACAGGAAGATAAAAGACCAACCATTTCATCTATGCTTTAGCAATAAGAAATGGCTATATATTGAATAGAGATATCATGTTGAGATAAGGCTAGCAAGTTAGAAGGCTAATGGCTACTACTATTAAACTAAGATGCACTAAATCGCAGCTGGCCTTCGATGGGAAAATATATTTTAAAAGAATTAAAAAGGTGATGCTTGTTACCCATGATATAACTATTAGGGCGGTATATATTATTATAGGAAGTGAATACATAAAAAATTATAATTGCTATAGGGTAAACTCAGACATTCCTGCAATGTTCATTGCCTCAGCTATACATGCAGATCCTGACATCAGGGATATTGGGAGACTATGTAGAAAGATCTTTAAGAGAAAATATTTGGTAGATCTTGGAAAGGTAATTGCGAGCATTAGAGATGATATGAAAATACCAATACCAATAGATTATCAACAACACAGGGGAGAAAATAGATGCACTCAAACCTACCCAATAATGATGATTGAAGATAGGAATAGATACATTGCAGAGCTGCCAACCATAACGAGGAACCTAGAATTTATGTTTACCTTCATGCATATTAGAACTACAAGAGAACTTGGGTGGTTCAATAAATTTGTAATGGAGGATGATGTGGGTTTGACTATTCACGGCGATGAAATGTATGAAGAAGAGTAAATAATAATTTTTGTATTACTTAATTTGTTATAATGTAACTCAAGGATTCAATGAGAATTTCAGTTATATTGGGAAAATGAAAAATTAGGATAAGTTAAAGCATGTATTGAATATATGTATGTATGAATATGAGATATAAATACATATTTATATATGAATATGTTTAATACAGGGAGGAAGTTATAAATTAATGGACTCATTTTGTAACTATAAATGCTAGTGGTGGCTTCACAATTAAGAGAGCATACATTATGAGGTCTAATATATATGCAATCAAGGAGGAAATGGTTTAGATATAAAATGTGAAGAACTTCTTGTAGAAGAGATAATAACAATTCTACATGACTAAATCTGTCACGATGACACTTAAGCTATAAATTAATTTTACATAGTTACAATTTTACAAATATATTGGATGTATGCATGTGTTAATATGAGATATACTCACATATTTAGATATGGATATGTTTAATATAAGGGAGAAGCCATCAGTAGATTTATTTCCACATTATAGATACAATTTTAGTATCACAACGTTATGTAAGTTTATGCAATTTTATTCAAAAGTAATGATAAGGAGTATGGAAAAATGATTTAGGCTATCATTGCTCCATCCTCGAGAAAACATTAAGGCATAAGAACCAAACAATGAGAATTAATCATAAAAAAGAAAGGATGACATAATCATTAATCAAAAAAATTGAAAAACTTCACATTACCGATCAAAATAAGCCATTATGATGACAGCTAAGTAACAACTATTAAGCAATAAATGAAAGTAATGGAGCTTAAAAGTAGAAAGGGAATTAAATATAGTTAAGTGGTGAGAGAAATCACACAAAGACTATATAGAGAATAGAGAAACCAACATTAACACCGACATAAACAAGTGCACAATGATATAGAGGTGAGAAATTTGGTACTCTAGTTTCCAGGTATAGACTAAAAGCTTTTCACAGAGATCTTTACCAATGTGCGTACTTTTCACATTAAACTATCTTGGGACATGGCTTTTCTGGGTATAATTACGCCAGAACGATGGAACAAAATCCTTAATCCCATGGATGAATTGGCTAGAAGAGCCATGGAATGGGTGATTGGGGATGCAAATTATGATTACAGCTTTACAATGTGCACTAATGGTGACATTGTTGGAGTTTTCATTTTGTGCATGTTGAGAGCAAGTTATACAAAGGCAGAAACTATAGAGCGGAGTAAGAAAGTGTTTATCAGTAAAATTTTGGGGGATTTGGAGGAAGTAGTTAGCAGTATAAATTTTAGTCAAATGGTTCCATACCCAGAAGATTACATGAATGCAACTATAGGGCTGTTGGACCATGATGGCAGAGTTAAACGTAGGCCATGCCTAATGGTTAAAGATATTGAAATCTTTGATAATAACTGGGAACAGGTGAAAAGAAATATCTACTTTATAATAACATGGCAACATGTGAGGGACGTAATGGAGCCCAAATGGCTCATACAGTATTTTGGGTAGAGGGATTTAGTATTCCTCCTACAGTCGAGTAGCTTGATATGAAGTAGATACAGAGCAACCCACCAATCTTCATTAAAAAAGGAAGGCTGAGTAGAACCCCGATAGAAAAAGAGGGACATAGGCATGAGGAAGGCACAAACGAGGAAATAATGATCATCAGACGAAAGGAGTGAGACATCAAGAACAATATATGAAGGTTTTTTTCTTTTAAAAAAGGGATATAAAACTGATATACGCCTAGATATGCTCCTTTTAAGTTTAATAGTGAAGGATAGATAGCATAGAATGCAGACTTGGATTGTGAATAGAAGTATAGTAGATAAAGATACTATGGAAAATTATATGCTAAGAATTTATTTACCAAATTTCAATAGCAGGAAGAACATGTATTAAGTTAGAAATAATACACACACACACACACACACACA
>MU227555.1:3006537-3026934 GCA_018584345.1 Thuja plicata | reverse complement strand
TTGATACAGATTAAGGATTTTCTGTATTTGACACTCAGGTCGAGTAGAGTCAGTGTAAAACTCAGATTTGCCTAGTACAATAGGACTTTGATGATTTAGAAGAATGACAAATGCAACAAAATTGGTTGGGGTTGCAAGATGCCAATTTTGGGGTGTTACACTCTTTTTGATGTACCTCAATATATAGAAGACTGTTAAGTCTTGCTCGGTTAAGAGACTTGATGCTTCAATGGTTAAACTGAAACAGTATGACATGTTCATGATGCAACTTTGAATTGCAGATTTTTAGATCTATTTAAGTACTTTACCTCTCTGATCAATGTATCAATTCAATTCTTTGTACTCCACACTTTCTTCTCTGTGATGTTGTACTTCACTGTTCATCGGTGTCTGCAAAATTCTTTATCTCTCCTTTAGCTTGATTGATCGGGAATGTATGAATTTATTCTTCATTAGTTTCTCTTCAACATCCTCTTTCTATTCACTCCCCTTCCCATGCATACAAAAATGAATTAAGCTTGTCTCTTATATAGACATGATAATCATTGATTCCTGATTCTTGATTCTTGGCGTGGAAAACAATCCAGCCAATCTAATTTAAAGCATAACTCCTAATTTATCTCGTAGTTATCTTCTTGCCAACTATAAAAATCTTCTTTAAATCAATCAATTAACTCTGGTCAAATGAAACAAAGAAAACAACCAGTTAAGTCTATCTTTAGCTGTTGCCAGCTAGATATTTTGTCATTTTCTTAACTCTCTGTTCCGTCGATCAACTCTGTAGTTAGTTGTTGGTGACAATTGACAGTTCCATTAGTGTGACTCTAGTTAGCTTTAGGATCTCTTTCCATCAGGCATCATTAGAATTTTACCCGTCGGGCAACTCTATTTTCATCTCGTCGGGCATCCTATGGTTTTGTTTCATCAGGTAACACAGTCTTCTGCTCATCGGGTATCACTGTGACTTTTCTCCTTTGCCTTTACCGATGGTGTGCACTCTGTCAATGTTGTCTGTCTCTTGGTTAATACTTGGCTTTTCTGCATTGCTAAAAGCATAACCTTTGTTTCATTGATTCTCTGAAGTCTTTGGCATTATACACATGACCGTACTGATGGTATCAAGCTGACATCAATGACAATACGAGCCATTAACTGATTTAATGTCTTGCATTATCTTCAACTTAACATTATCAAACATTCAATCAGTTACATGTCATCAGATATTATCACATCCATCCAAGAAACTTTAGTTTTTGTATGTCCATGCATAAATTTCAAAACTCTTGTCTGTTTTTAACCATTTTGTGATAATGATGTGGGTTTTCGCACGCACGTTGGAGGAGCAACCAAATCCTAGACATTCAAGGGCAGTCTGGTCTTTTTTTTTTTCAACCACACCCAATGCCTACAACTACAACTTTTCATGCTCATAACACATCTACAACCCAACCCCTTCAAAACCCAAATCCGTTAACCGGTAAAAAAATAAAAAATAGCCAATACGCATGTCACATGAATACAAGCTAAATTACAAGACAAATTATAGATTTGAAAAGTATAGAGAAAACTATTAGGACACACCTTTTTATAATTATGCTCTGGGATAACTCTTTGCCCATCAACCCTTGCAAAGGTTGTGTTATTTTGCTCTGTCCTGCCAAAAATTCACCATGGATTCTACTTTGCACCTTCGACAACAAATACAAGGAAAAAATGATAATTAAATGCAGGAATACAAAAAAGGCGATACCCAAAGCACTTTGACCAGTTTACAACAAAAAAATAAAATATTACACCATTTTTCCAATGCATTTTGACAAATTTAGAAAAATAAATAAATATAATGATATTTTTTTCAATATACAACATACCTTTTCTCAAACCCCTTTCTCCACAAAGCATCGATGATTTGTCTAGAGCCAGATTCCTTCTTTTTCATCCAAGGTAGAGGTCATTGTGAAATATTCAAAAAACTATTCAAGTGTCTTATGTTCTTCAATCTCCCCAGGTTTTGGAACTTGTTTCCTATTGAGCAATAGGTATGCGACTGTATACAGAGATGGGGCTACAGTGTCTACTAAATCAACTATCATGTCTACTAAATCAGCTATGGTGCCTGCAAAATTTCTGGGCCCCCTCTAGATCTATATGGGGAATTTGAAATTGTGAGGAATGAGGGAATGAACGAGTAAGTATGAAATTCTGACTCACTCCAATGTATTCTATTCTTCAAGTCTTCTTTTATTCAATCTCCATTTTTTCTGGGCATAACTGTTAGGTCTGCAAGTCGAATACCTTTTGTGTTTTTGTGGCCAATCATCACCAAAAATCTAGAATGTTTTCTCACCCACTGCTTTCCAAAAATACAAAATGTTTTCAACGAGCCTAGACAGATGAGACAAATGTAGCAACCTTTCTCGTCATTTTAACAGTGAAGTCATGCTCACTTTTTCCGACCTGCCGCTTCTAGCTTGGTGCCCAAGTAAATTCACTCACATTGTCCAAAAGCCATAACTATCAATACAGTTAGTAGGTAAGGAAGCATTTAACATGGAGTAGTTAAGCAATAAATTTAGGGAATTTAAAGCAAGCATTCTTTGTATCGAAAGAAATGAAGCTTGGAGTAACTCATAACTTACTTAGAAAGGGATTGTACAACGGATTGAGTGTGTCATTCAATATACTTAAAGGGACAGTTGTCAGAATAAAATTAAGACAGATGACGTCAGCATCGGATGCCACCCCCATACAGGCACCCATTGGATAATAAAGGTGTCAAGTAAGTTATGTAAGAAGTTAACAAAGGTTGATGGTTATTCGATAAGATATTTTGTTGAGTAAGGGCATATAGTATTATTCAAAGGTTATTTCGAATAAGTTATAGCATCAGATAAGGAAAAGGGGTGAGAAATAAGGGTTTCTAATTAATCGATAAACCACTAGGTATTTGATAGAAGATCATAAAGGATTACTCGATGGCGCGTAATCTTTCGAATGCATTGAAAATTGAAATTAATGTTGGGCATGAATGAAATTAATAAATTTAATTTTTGGACTGAAGACAGTCTGAGTCATATATGATCATTGTGATCCGATGGGTAGAGTTGCAAAATTTAGAGGATTTTCAAATTACAGAGTTTCAACAAGTTACCGAGTGAATTGTGGAGCTTGTTGAGGAGTCAAAGAACATGCAACCTTCATCATTGAAGAAACCAAGCGGAAAAAAACATAAGGATTCCCCAATTGACCAACCCACTAAGGAAAACAAGACAAGGAGGTAAAAGGTTGAGGGAAGAAATTTAAAACAAGATTTTCTTGACCCATTTCCACTATCCACTCAGAGGTTGAATAAGGTGAAGCAAGGGGAGGAAGGAATTGAGGATAGATGTGACGAAGTAGATGTGTGGACTAGGTCTAGGGGTTATGCATTTTTAATGTTTCATTACAGTAGAAGGTTGGAGAGGACCCCAATGTGCCATCCATGGAAGAAAAATTTGGGAAGAGTAGTTATTGCAAATGTGTTTTTAAATATTGAATTGATGCAAGAAATTATCAAGGGTTGCAATCCCAAAACTAAGACTATAAATGCAGCTTCCAACAGACCATTGATTTTCATCACAAACAAAGAAATTGAGAAGAGTTTTCAGCTGGAGCCAGGTTCTGAAGCCAATTTAAATATACCAAAATTAAGGGAGGATTATTTCTCCCTAGAAATGGTGTACAAGACCTAGGTATTGTCTTTTCATCGCCCTAAGGTGGGAAATTCAAGACCAGTTTTTTCAAGTGATGACCGCCCACCATATGGTACAAAGTTCTTTTCCCATATTTTCAGTGTACTTACATGACTTTTGGTCAGGTATGCAGAATTGAGATCCCTCTTCTGATGAATATAACTTTAATGGTCCTTGCAATTGATGTACAATCTAGAGACCCTAATTATTTTGATTTTGCCACATATGTTGCTAAAAAAATTAATACAAACTTAGAAAAGCTTCAAAAGGATTCATCTAAGTTAATGTTTAAGAATTATTCATTGTTGATGCATATGTTTCTATTTTTTGGACAAGAAAACAATGGATGAGGTGAGGGATTGTCAATTAGGGAGTATAATTTTCAAGGGTTTAGACAGTGAGTACAGTTGTGGTTAAAAATCTAGGATTGTAGGTCTACCTTTTCACACTATTTATGTTTTGAAGAGCATTTTTTCAAACCTTTGATGAGACTATTGAGAGGAGAATATAATCATACTCTGTCATTAGAAATTAAAAGGTTTCTCATACCTAAGGACTATATTGAATAGAACCGAGTAGACCACAATTGGGGTGACTGGTATGCTTCTCAAAATTCTACAAGGATTAGGATTTATGGTTTCAAATTTTTCCCTAATGACCTCCCAATCATAGTTCCTGATAGGATTTCTTACCTATGAATTCTGAGGTAGATGAGAGTGTCAAATTCATAGCATTCAACTTCAAGAAATAAGAAATCATTCTTACCAGGTACTTTGTCATTCAGTGATTTCTTCATGAAAAGTATATAGAGCTATGATTCTATAAATGAAAAACTCAGTGTGTATAGATTCTCCCAAGGAGATATAAGGATAACCTTTGATCCCAAGGGATATGTAGGAAGAGACAGAGCCTCTAATAAGTTTCTATCATTTGGGAATACGCCTTTGCTGATTGAAGATTTGATCCAAAACTTGGACACAGATGAAGCTATTAACAGGAAGGAAATATATGAAAAGGTGGAAAAGGATTTTCAGTGGAAAATAAGAAGAGGAAGAATTAACATGAAATTCATCCAAGGTATCACTGATCTAGTGGATAAATTCATGAAATTGATTGAGAATGAAGTAGATATTAGATCAATAATGTTCCTCTGTAGGTATTGATCTAATCTCTGTAGGTATTTAAAGATCCCCCATCAAGGATTAGCGAAGACTCCCCAATTGCACACTTTTCTCCAAACCCCAGAGGTGATGATGAGGATGTCCTCTTCAAAGAAGAAGTAGGGGATGGGGTTGAAGACTATTTTATCAAGTGTGAGGAAAATGAACTTAACTTGGGACCTTTGCATGCTGATGGACTAGGAGATATGAGGGAAATTGAGCAGGAGGAGATGATTTATGATGATGCCTTTTTTTCTAAAGAATTTAAATCATTTTTTATATCAATATAAAGGAAGAAAATTGAGGGAAGCCTCTGAGAATGTAGAAAATAAGATTCTTGAAAAGACACTAGCGAAAAAAGTTTAGAAGGAACTACAACAGATCACTCCACAAAGAGGAAGATAGTTTCTTAAGGATGTTGGTGTTATCTTGTACCAAGGATGGGATATGCAAGATGCATTGATGTTTGATTTCCTTGAAAGAAAGGAAGGTCCTGGGTTAGGAATTAGGCCTAAATATTTGCAGGATATTGTCACTAGACCTGGTTATGGTCCTGAACAGAAGGCTTTATTACAATGGGATTTATACCCAAGATCAAAGGCTAATACTTGTAGATGTTGATGAATAATTTAGACACTTACTTGTTCAACAAGTTGGTATATCTAATCTATGGGAAAACATGATTAAATGTGTATGTTTTTTCTGGATGATATCAGATTTGGGTACTATCTATGCAGTTGATTTCATGTATTGTCACTGATGTCAACATATGTTTTTGTGGAGAGAGAAGACTGGTTATGATAACTGATAGAAGTATATGGACACTTTACCGATGAATCAGAATGATTGAAGATAAAGATATGAAGAAGTTTGTATGATGACCTTATTCCTAAGGTCGCTTAGCTTAATATTGCATATTGGTGATGTTACATATGTTCTAGTGAAGACTGGCTTCTGGACTATGACAATGATGCTTGACAGAGCTGGTCTCTATGTTTTGGGTATATCTTACAGGTGAAGATATTTTAGGGTATGTGAGCTTAAAGGATGACTGAGGACACATTGAGGAATGTTGGGTATTGATAGATAGTCATGAACATGTTAGTGATGTCAGTTGTGGCGTGTATTCTAGAGGAGACCTATTTGGTGGCTAACTTCAGAGATGTAGCGTGTATTATGGATTGTGAGCGTGGATTGTGGACCTTGGAGTATATATGATGTATTATAATTGATGTTTACTTGTTTTAGGTACTATGTTTATCTTAGCAAGGGGTTAAATAATTATTTATACATTAGAAATCCCTAAGTGGCCGACCTAATTAATTATTTATATTGGGAAAGCTTAATTGGCTGACCTAATCAATTAAATTGTAATAGGGTATATAAGATATCTTTTCTTTTGAAAAGATAGATGTATGGTGAGAAGGTAATTGTGAAGATAGAGAAGTGTGGAAGCTATGAGGCCTGTTTGGCTGCTGGATGTAGAGAAGAGTTTGTGATTGTAATACTTCATTGGAATTGACTAAGCAAATATAGTTGCTATCAAACAGTTCATCGGATTGTATATTTCTCCATACTTTTGTTTAGATTGTTAATCCTTGGGGGTGGTTTTAACCTTCTTTGGGTAGTGTGCCTAGACAGTGAGCCCACTATTACTCTTGACTCCTAAAAGGGTTTGTCCTTTAATAGGGACTATGTACTATAATGTTGTAATAATCTCTTAACAGGGCTAAAACTTTTAACAAGGATACTATTCTCTCAGTAAATCATTTGTGGGTGTTAACTCCCACCGGGGTTTTACCTTTAATAGGGTTTCCTCGACACCAACTATTGTATTATTGTATTGGCATTTACTATGTTATCATTTTCATTGAAGTTTTGGTTTATAAAGTTTAAAGTTTAATATTTTGTATCACAACTGATTTAATCCCCCCTCTCACTTGTGCTTGTGGACTGATATTCCTAACAATTGGTATCATAGATACTAGTCCTTAGAGAGAAATATTAATAGCTTAAGATGATCCTAAAGATGACCTACTATAGGAAGGATAGTCTGAAATTTGATCCTGAAAACTTTGACAGTTGGAAGAACAAGATGAGAACACATTTTCTATGTTTGCGAATTGACTATTGGATGATCACAAAAAAGAAGGAAAAGATAGCGACTAAGGATGAATTGGAGAAGGCTACTGAAGATGATAAGAAGCTATTTTCATGTAATATGGTCACAAGGGAATCATTGATCAACGCACTTTTTGAAGGTGAATTCATAGAAGTAAAAGACTTGGATTGTGCACATGAGATCTGGACAAGATTGGAAGTAGTGTATATAGGAGATAAGTTTACTAAACAAGAAAAGCTACAAAAATAGAAGACAAAGATGGAATCAATGAAGCTAAGAACACTAGGGAATATGCATAGAGAGTTACTGAGGTGGTTATTGGCATCAAAAACTCTGGAGGTACTTATAGTGAGGAAGAAGTGATTGTGAAGATACTCAGATCTTTGACACCTATATACAAAACTAAAGTACAAGCTATAGAGGAGATTATACCTTTGACACCAAACTTCACTAGAGAGATGTTTATTGGAAAGCTAACTACTTTTGAGGCTGCTAAACTGGGAGATTCTTTACCTAAAGTAGAGTCAACATTCAAGGTGACTGCCCATAGAAACAAAAAGACCTTATATGGAATTGCGAACACTAGCAATGGTGACTTGAGAGTTGAGCTTGGAGACTATGCTGATGAATTGGAATAGATACAGGAGGAAGAAAGAAAGCTAGAGGAAGTGATAGCCCTGATCGCTAGAAGAGAAAAGAGAGGTAAGGGTAAATTTGAATGCAAGTTACCCTTGAAATGTTTTTCATGTAACAAGATTGGTCATTTTACATCTCGATGTCCTAAAAGGGTTCCATATCCTAAACCTAAGTTTTACAAATCTAAGTATTCAAAAGACAAGGAATGCTATTATGCTAGTGAAGGCATATCTAATGATGATGTAGACTATGATGAAATTGGATTTATTTCTATTAAGGATAATGAACCTATACATGAAGAAAATGCCTTAGTGTCTCGTGTTGAAAAGAAATCTGAATGGGTTATAGATAGTGGTTGTTCACATCATATGACTAGAGATAAAAACAAGTTTGTTACTTTGAAAAGATATGATGATGATGTTGTTAGATTTTGTAACAATACTCCTAAGATTATAATTGGAGTTTGATCTATTTCTCTAGATGGAAAGAATAATACTAAAAATGTACTACTTTCTGATGGACTTAAGCATAATTTGTTGAGTGCTGGGCATTTATTGGACATAGGTTATTAATTGAAATTCATTGATGGGAAATTTTCTATCAGAAGTAAATCAGGAGACTTGATCGCATCTGGTACTAAATCTATAGGTAATGTATTTGAATTGAATATATCTGAAGCTTCTTGTTTTATTGCGAAGGTTAATGCCAGTTGGTTATGGCATAGAATATTTTGTCATGTTAACTTTGATAAAATTGTGAAGAAAAGTATGAAAAATGTTGTAAGATATCTACCTAAGATTGTGAAACCATCTAACACTGTGTGTAAAAAGTGTGTTATGGGGAAGTAGACTAGAAGTGGTTTTAAGAGAAAATCTTATTGAGCAAAAGGGAAGTTGGATCTGGTACATATATATCTATGTGGTCCTACAAGAGCAAGATCTTATTATGGTGAAAGGTACTTTATACTTTTTTTTTTATGACTTTTCTAGAATGATGTAGGTTACATATTTGAGAGAGAAATCTGAAGCATTTGACAAAATCAAGTTATTAAAAAAAAATTGAAAATGAATCTAGTTTGAAGATAAAATGTTTGAGATCAGACAAAGGTGGTAAGTTTACATCAGATTTATTTAATTCCTACTATGAAGAGCATGGAATATTCAGACAAACATTTGCACCTAGGAAACTAGAACATAATGGGATAGCAGAGTGAAGAAACATAAAAATATTAGATGTTGCAAGAACTATGCTGCTAGAAGGAAATGTATCACATGTTCATTGGGAGGAATATTTTGGTACTACTATGTACACCGTGAACATAATTTAGATTAGAGAAGGTACAAAGAAGAATCCTTATGAATTATGGTTTGATCATACACCTACTGTAAAATATTTCAGATAATTTGGGAGTAAATGTTATATGAAAAGAGATGATGAGATAGGGAAGTTTGATGCTATAAGTGATGAAGGTATTTTCCTTGGTTATTCTACTAAGAGAAAAGCATATAAATTTTTCAATCTGAGATTGAGAAATTTGATTGAAAGCGCTAATGTGAGGATAGATGAAAAGTTTTAGATTCAGGAAAGAATGTATGACTATGGTCAGATTTCAGAGATAAAAGAGGTCACTGCTAAACCTGAAGAACCTTTGATGGTTGATAATGAGATTGAAGATGAATTAATTGAGCTTACTGAGACCCCTATGCAAAGAAGAACCATCTTGAAGGTCAAATAATTGGTGATGAAAGTTAAGGAATGATGACTAGATCTAAAGTTAGAGATGAAATTTGTTTGATTTCTCAAGTTAAACAAAAAATTACTGATGAAGCATGTAGACATGAATCTTGGACTAAAGATATGCAAAAATAAATTGAACAGATAAAGAAAAAAAATACTTGGGAATTGTTTCCAAGACCTAAGAACAAAATAATGATAGGAACTAAATGGTGGTGCAAGAGCACCTTAGGGTCTTAGTTGGATCCTAGATCAGTTTTGGCTTGTAGGTGGTTTCAGGCAACCAATAATTAATATGGAATGAGATGAAGTCCCAAAGTGTGTGTGTAAATAGGAGTTTTCAAGTGTTGTCTTTGGATTAGTCCAAGAAGGTCCTAAATAGTCAGTTTGCAGTAGGTGACTAGGAAAGTCAAAAGTCGGACAAACTTTGACCAAGAGTCCAAAATAGAGTGGCACATTTGATTTTGGTGTTTTTGAGTGTTTTAGGATCCAATGGAGTGATTTTGGATCGATTTGTGCAAGTTAGGATAGAAGAATGTCACAATTGCAAAAGTTGTAAAAGTTTCTCATGACAACATTTTCATAGAATGTTGGAAAGAGATTTAATGAGGTCTTAAACTAGACCTAAGGGTCTAAGCACATGGAAATGGACTACTTAAGACCAAAAAAACCCTAATTTTTTGGTTGGACATTAGATTATGTGGATTGAGTTTGGAGAGATGAAGAATTCAGACTGTTTTGAGTTACAGAGCCTTCATCCACAATTTAATGGACTAAATGATTGATCTTTGTGTTGGATTTGTGTAAAGGAGTTCATGTAATTAATCTATGTGGTGGTATTTTAGAAATTTGGTACTTTCTTTTACTAGTTTGTAATTTTTTTAGTTTTGACTGTGTCGTTGTCAAATCTAGAGATAGTTATGTAAATATGGCCCTTTCTTGAGTTCCCATGGTTGGATCCTTATGTCCACTTGGAATCAAGAAAGGCACTTTGTAAATAGTGTAAATATGGATTTTGGATTCCTTGTGTGCAAGAGAGATAATTTTACAAGCATACCCTAGGTGAGTATATAGATATTTGGCTAGGGGTTCGCACAGTTGCAAAGGCAAGAGGACTTGCTGAATGGATTTTGATGTAGAGTGCATTGCAAGAAGACCTAGATGGGCTCCCACTACTTGTAACTACTTCAAAATTCTTATTCAAACACCCCAACTCCACATTTGTCTTTCTAGGGTGTATAACAACTTTTCCAAGATGCCAAATCACCCCTTTTGCCTCAACTTAGCTTTCCAAGCCAAGACACCAATTTCTACAATATCTCCTTTAGGGACACTTTCCCTAACCCAAGCCTAAGAGTGGAAATATTCACCAGAGGCTTTGATTCACAAATCTAAGTGATGGTAGACTTTTTTTATACCCTAGGGATAGAGAATCCACCAATGGTTTCAGTTCTATAGACCCAAGGATGGTCAACCACTAACTAGCCTAGAATTACTTGTAGCCCTATCCAGAGGGTTTTTCGAGAATACATTTCTAACAAAGAAGGATCTAACTGATATTATTAGGTTTCTAGGTACTCTTTATGAAGTTTTGAAACCCCCCAAGCCTTATCACTTCATTCTACTCCTGCACCACTAAACTCTTGCAAAGCTCATAGGCCTAATTAGCTAGGTTAGGCTTGGATTACTAAGAAAGTGGTCTAAGGTGGGTTCACGGAATGAACACAAGGGCTTAGATAGTTTCCTCTACCCAAAAAATGGTCTGGATACACTATTTATTTGATCCTCCCAATCATATAGTTCACATGCATGTGACTGTACTTACAAACTAGGTTAATTACATAGAGATAATTAGCCTAGGGCTTTGTATCAAAAATCATAGAACCAACACTGAGCTTCTAAGATTTAGGAATCTTAGAAAGCATCATCCTAAATTGTATTTTCCAAGTGGCCAAGAAGATCCACTAGATAAATCCCAAGTTAAGATTCCATATTTGGTGCAAATCCAGTAAACTAGGGATTCTCAGACAATGACTAAACAAAAATCTCTAACTCCTATGAAACCTTACAAAAACAAATAAAACCAACTGGAATGTTGAAGTAACTCAAAGAATCACCAACTTCTACAACTGGATCCAAAAAATAAATTTATACAAGGCCGTACACTGTCATGCCCCGCAAGGGAACCGGGGAAGAGAAGAAAGATTCTCTTTATAAAAGAAAACCTAAGTAATGATTTATGAATTTTTTTGAATTTTTAAAGAATTACATGAACAAAACATAGTTTAACTTAGATTCCTCCAAGGTTCCCTTCTTAATAAATGCATAACTAGTCAATGGGCCCTTGGTCTACTGGTGAAGTTGAATGGATCACAACGAGCCCACCAGGGATCAAGTCTTGCCGAGTGCAAGGCTCCGAAACCATAAGGGATGAGGCTGGGATCGTGCCCCAGGCTAATTTGGCAGCGTGGATGCTCCTCAGTCCTTGGCTCTAAGCCGAAGAGGTTTCAGGCACGAGTGGGCCCGTATCGGGTTCCTAAAACGTCTATGGTGGCCTTCGCTGGTTGGTAGCTCACAGGCTTCATGCCTCGTTGGGTTGCCTCGCAGGTCTGAATCCTCCAACAAAAAAAATAAAAATAAAAAAAATAAATGCATAACTTATTTAAGTCCATTTAGTGTACTAGCAACTTGATTTACTTCTTAAGCAAACTACATCTCAACATTTGTAGATTCTTTATAATGAAATACAAAGTACTTTCATTTCAATTTGCCATTTAAATCCATTTTTATTCCTAAGTATCCTTTATGAATGAGATAACTTTTAAAGAAAATAGAATCATCTAAATCATTCGATACATTACAAATATTACATTTGTTTTTCAATAGCTTTTCACTTAATCAACAATAATGAGAAAAATACTATTTTACTTGGAATGTTACAAAATCCTTTTCTTTTCCAACATCATATACATAAAGTTTATTTTTCCTAAGTCTACCCATTCCAAATACATTGTTTTGAAGTACAATTTTTATTACATTACATTCATCTCCTCTTGGGAGGTAACAATAATTTTACATCATGAAAGATAAAGTCTTCATTCTTCAAAACTGGAACATTAAGAAAGCATGAATCTTCAAGCACCGCATCTGCAAAAGATACCTCGATAAAAATATTTACCACCCAACCACTTGGATACCAAAAGGTCCACTCACCTATGCTAGAAAATAAACACCAAGGTCCATAAAGAAGGGATAGCTAGGCCATACCTAGGGTTGGGTAACCTTTCCCAAATAGCAAATGAAAGAAGATCAAAGTATAAAATATTTTCCCAAAGGTTCTAAGGCTTGGTAGAAAATCTAAGAAACAACCTAAGTGAGTGTCATTTCATAGCCCTCACCCCTTGGGTTTTCCTAGTACTAGCCACTCCGGGCCCTGGCCCCCAAGTAGGCACATGCGGAATCGAATGCCTTTCATATAGACAAGCGCCATTTGATCGTACCTACGCATAGGTACCTTCTCCCACTCCCATCAATAGCCTTTACTAGCACTAATGGCATGGGTGAGGCATACATTAATATTTTTAGTGCTTGAACCCATTCCCATAAGTTTAATTAAATTTTCACTTGTTAAATAACTCTTCAGTCGGTTATCCTGGTTCTAGCCACTTAGGGTCCCGACCCCACACTAAGAGCCACTCACTTAGTGTTTTTAGGTTTTCTACATTTAACCCACACATCAAAAATACATAATACATGTAGTAAAAACACATCATAAACACATTTGAGAACTTCATCAAAGAATAGAAAATAATAAGGTAGTTTAGGGATGTTTAGGAAAATTAGGAACGTTTAGGGAGGCCTAGAATGGTCTTGACCCTCATAGATAATCCTACACCCTAATCCTACATCCTACATACATCCTAACCCTATTAAAGCATCTAAATACACCATATAGCCTCCACCAAACATGGAAGGAACATATTTAAAGTTACACAAAATTTCACATGTCAAAACACAATGCTCTGGAAAATCTCACGTGCCTGAAATTTAACTAAGTCTGATTTTTTTTTGAAATTTTTTAAATATAGAAGTTGCATCTTAACTCCTAGGAAGCTAAAACCTATCCCAATCATCTGGAAAGGTACCTAAATTGTTTATACTTGTTTATACAAGTATAACTTAAAGTATAAGAAATTAAAGTATCAAACTTATACTTTATACTTGTAAAAATAAACCTTTATAATACTAAATTATATACACAAATCCTAAATGTTATACCTTAATAATACTAACTTGAACTTGAGATTAAATAAAAATTGGGGATAATTAATAATGACAGAAACCCTATTCTGAATACAACTCAGGAGTAAATCAACAATAACAAATTATAATACAAACTCGGGATTCTATATATGAAGCAAACCCTAAATCCAAACACGACAACAAAATAATACTAGTAACTCTGGATTGAATCAAACTACAGGCTACGTATTTAATTCACTAGACTATGTGATTCTTCACAGAACGACAAAACCTACAAAGTGACTGAAAAATGCGTGTTCCTACAGAATGCGAGAAAATGACAGAAAACTACAAAACAAAACAACGCCCTAGATCTGGATGAAGAAAGGTGGTGCTAAATGGGTATGGAACAGTAAGGTTGGAATAATATTTCTAAATCCTTGAACCACTATTCAGATTATACAAACATATGAACAACCAATACATATTTAAGCATCTATTATTTTAAACTATCTCCTACCACATAGAAGACAAGATACAAGAACATAATCACAAATCTACATTGGATCCTACATTAATTCAGCCAGTAGCTATTTAATATAGCATCTCAGGAATACATGGCAACACACACCCACAAGAGGAAGCACAATAGTTTATGCAATAATATATCATAACTATCCTTTCCCCTGAGACTATTTCACATAAAAGTACAACCATGTTATAATAGAATAATCCTCTTTTAAATTGTAGGCTCACAGTAAACAACAAGAACAAAATGGAAATACAAACACTCAAGAAGGATTATCTCTAGGATAGAGCCTACCTGGAGTCCGGTGAAGACACCGTTGGAGAGCAGAACATCCAATATTTCCAACCTACTCCAAGCACTCCTTCAAATTCCTCCTATAGGCAAGCTCCAACCTCTTCTAGAAGCAATCTCATTCACATCCTCTCAGAGAAAAATCAATTCTCTTTTCTCTAAACTATAGAAATATTCTATCAAAGATAAAGCCTCTCCTCAAATTAAAATTTCCTATCCCAACTCCCCACACACAGGAAAGTCTTTCCTATAAATAGAATGGAGGAGGTGGTTGCACCGGTAATCCAACCAATGCAACCATCCCAACTATCCATCAGTTAATAGTTAGGCTTAAACAATATCATTAAAGTGTTTCTTGCAAGAGATATAATTATATTTACCTATTACCATAATCTGATTTATGTTTCTTTTATGTTAGGAAGGTAATAGTAATTATTATTTACAACACATTTACCATATCATTAACTTATTTAATTGTTTTTTAATATAATGCAATAATTACTTACTCACCAATAATTATATAACTATATGTATGCATATGCATATGTGTGCACCCATATGTCTATGTGTACATATAATATTATTATTATAAAAATTATTGCAAACATAATATTATTATTATAAAACATATTATTTATTCATACACTAATCCCTATTGTTTACAAAATACAATAGTGACATATATAAGGTGAACCATACCACTAGTATTAGAACAGTTATTATTAATGTTGCCCTAGACATCTTTTATTATGAATATTATAAAACATTATTAATACCATAATTTTTTATTATTATTGATATTAAAATTACATAATTTATTCACATACTAACTCATTCCTAACAAGATACGCTAGTACATAAGTATCTAATAATAAAGATAAATTACTAAATCATACAATAATTCACATCAATAATCTACTAACAAAATTGAACATGCCATGAAGACAATTAGAGCTACCATACTCAAAACCTCATTCTCAAAGAATGCAAAAGACAAGAAACCAACTACAAGATCCACAAAACCAACAAACTGAGAGGACACAGAAATACATCATCCACATAAGGGACTGAATCAGGAACTCCCGAACTAAAGGTAAAAGGATTAGAGGCAGAGTTCCTTCCTATGGAACTTGGTGATATCTCTGTAACAACAACAATGATCGAGGATTTTGAGGGATCACTCAGACCTGTGAAGCCAGGTGGAGACGATACACGGTATATGTACTCTTCCATCACAAAGAAGAGATACATGGATACATATGGATATACATACAAATTAGATATATGCAAGCAGATGACCAGGATTGATAAATCATGTGGACCTCACTAAGTGAGTAACTATGACTTCATCTTGATTCATGAAAACACATCAAACACATATTCATGAATCATAAAACATCATTATAATGCTTAGATTTAAATCCTTGGGTTAGATCCATAAAAACATATAAAAATAGATGGTTTTCTAATCTCATAAATATATAAATGATAACCATAAATGAGCATACCAATCATTTGATAAACATATCATCATCCATAAAACATAAATGTAGATGTATAGTTCTAACCATCATAATAGAATGTCCAAATTAGAAAGTCCACGTATCACCATAGGAGAGGGTATTACATCCTCCTCGCTAGAGTTAGGCTTACTCCTGGAAGCCTACAAATAGATATGGATAAGCATCTCTAAGTCTAGTAGCATCCTCCCATGTAGCGGAGGAATCATCATTGGGGTCCCATTGGACCCTTGCCTTATCTATGGTGTGTCCCCTAAGGTTCAGTGTCTGCTACTGCAAAATATGTACCGTCTCTAAAGCCAACTTCCCATCCACTACCTGTAATGCATTCCAATCCAAAACATGAGTTACATCAGAAATATATTTTCTAAGAACTGAAAAATGAATTACATCATGAATACGAGCAAGGCTAGATGGTAAGGCAAGCCAATAAGCTACTAGTCATATCTTCTCTAGGACTTCAAAAGGGCCAACAAATCGGGGTGCCAACTTGGAGCCTTTTCTGTAATGGATTGGAATCTTTCATGGAGGCACCCTCAAAAAGACTCTATCACCAAGAGTGAAGTGTACATCAATCCTGTGAGCATCAACATTCTTCTTCTGCCTATCTTGGGCTGTCAAAATATGCTCTTTGATAAGCTTGACCTACTGCTCCATATCATGCAACATCTCAAGGCCTAGAAGTACCCTATCCTTCAATCGGTCCCAAATTAAGGGAGTGTGGCACGGATGGCCATATAAAGCCTAAAAAGGGGACATACTTATGGAATTGTGATAACCATTACTATAAGAAAACTCCACCAAATATAGATATTCTTCCCAATGGGTCTGCCTGTCCATAACATACATTCTGAGCATAACCTCAAGAACCTGATTGACTCGCATTGTCTTCCCATCTATCTCGGGGTGATAGGATGAACTAAAGTTGAGTTGAGTCCCTAAAGTGTGCTTAATTGAAGTCCAAAGAGCCGATGTGAATACTGGATCATGATCAGATATGATTTTCCTGGGAATACCGTGGAGTCTCACAATGTCCTTCATGAATACTCTAGCTACAAAAGCTGCTGAGTAGGAGGACTGCATGGGAGAAAAATGGGCTACCTTAGTGATTCTATCAACATTTACCATGATAGCATCATGTATCCTAGAAGTAACTAGAAGTCCCATAATAAAATCCATGGAAATAATGTCCCATTTCCATTCTAGTACTAGGTGAGGTTGCAAAAGGCCAGCGGGATGTTGATGCTCTGCTTTCACTCTCTAACATTCAAAACATCTAGCCACGTATTCTGCAATATCTCTCTGCATTCCTGAAAATTAGTACAACTGGCATAGGTCAACATATAGTTTCTTCACCCTGGGATGTGCCTAATAGGGAGCCTTGTGGCTTTCTAAAAGGATAAGTGCACAAAGATCTCCTGCCATGGGCACATAGATTCTATTTTACTATCGCAACAACCTAAGGGTATCTAAGGAATATCCTGAGAAGTGACCTTCCAAGGGTCTTCCTGACTCTATTTCAGTCTTAACCTCCTAAAACCAAGAGTCAGAAGTGAGCACCTCCCTAATTCTTTTCTCCAAATCTATTCTTAGGGATAGTGCTGATAAAATATGTCTGCACCTACTCAAAGCATCTTCTACCACATTCATCTTCCCTTGGATGTACTTAACATTGAACTCATAGTCACATAAGAATTCCATCCACCTGCATTGTTTAGCATTGGGGTTAGGTTGAGAGAAGATCCACTAAAGGCTTTGATGATCTATTTGGAGTTCAAACTTGTGACCCAACAAAAAGTGTCTCCACTTTACCAAGGTGTGAAAGAGTGTTTCAAGTTCTAGATCATGGGTGGGGTAGTTGAGCTCATGATCTTTAAGCTTCCTACACTCATAAGCCACAACTTGTCCTTCTTGCATAAGAATTTCCCCAATCCCTTCTAGTGAGGCATCTGTGAAAACTATGAAGTTTCCTGATGGTTCAGGAACCACCAAGATTGGAGAACTGGTTAATCTTTCCTTCAAACATTGGAAAGTGGCTTCTGTTGGTTGTATTTCCTGTTTTTTTCTGCTATGTCTGGTTCCTTGCCTTTCCCTCTAAAAATTTTCAGGTTTTCATGCTTATACCTTCCAAAATTATCGAAACCTTGAAAAATCCTAAACCCTAGTATTAAACGATGTATTTTGAGAACCCTTAGCCATGTCTTATGTTTTGTCATTACCTTTTTCAGTCACTTAAGGCATGTGCTTTAAGTCAGGTCGCTTGATCGCATAACCCAGATCGAATATGCCAAAGCTTCTCCCGACTTTTCTTTTACCTTGTGTCACGTAGTCTCGTTAAGAAATCGAATATTCCATCTGTGTATTGAGACTTGGCGATCTCTCTTTAGTCGGGTTGTCGCTTGACTTCAATGTTATGAGCTTTTAAAGTGAACGAGACCCACCTCAGTCAGGTGATCGCGAGAAGAAATGGCCAGTCAAAGAAATGTCTCCCGACCTTGCGATTTCTTCATGTCGCATAGTCGTTGGATCAGCGTGGTCAAACAGTCAAGGTTTTCCTTCAGTCGCGTGGTCTCATGATAATTGGAGGTTAGTGGATAACAGTCATGACTCAGTGACTAACAGTTACATGTTAAGTGATTTCCCTCATTCGAGATGTCGCCAGATTAGGGGTGGTGAGTCAGATTCCCAGTGTGCATAAAGAGGACGAAAGAAAAGATGACATCTGTCACAAAGCTAATGGTTGTCACCTGATTGCTTGATAGAGGAAATGGATCAAGAGATAAGGCGACTAGGGTATGTTTACCCTCAGTCGTGAAGTCTCCTGATATTTTAAGGGTATGTGAAATTCTAAGGCGATTAAAAGACAACCGTGCGATGAAGGAGTTAAAAGATCTGACGGTGGTCGCGAAGTCTCATAATAAAAGTGCCCTAGGTAAAAAGTGCTTCCGACTAAGAGATTAAGGTATGTCATGAGGTCACTGTAAACAGAAAAAGGCACGTGCTTCAAGTTAAAGGTAAAGACACACGATCACGCGACAGTGTGACTGAAGAACTGTTTAATACATCACTTACTCACTAATGTTTTCAGATGAAAGGCATACAGCTCGCGACTATGCGATGAGGTAAAAAGGGAAGGTGTCACGGAGTCGCCAGTAAACAAAGGAGAAAGGAAAGCAGCTCGCGACTGTGCGACGAGGAAAGAAGATAGACATCGCGTGCTCGCAGTCAATAACAGAATGGGGTTCTCGTGCTCGCGAGTGGGCGACTAAGTCAAAAAAGAAGCTCTCATCGCTCGGTCGCTCATAAAATGAAAGATGGATTTTTGAGCTCGCGAGTGAGTGACAAGGTAAATTTTGCAATGAAAAAATGAATGTCTCTCAGTCGTCGAGGCTCAAGTAGTATGGAAAGATAGCTTGCGAATATGCGACGAGCCAAAGGACAGAATGCATCGCTTACTCGTAGGAATCAAAAGGATAAAAGGAAAAGTGGTGCGAGTATGCGATAAACACAAAATAAAGTACAAAATTTAATGCATCTCTCACTCGCATGGATCAAAGAGTAAAATATAAAAGTGACGCGGGTGTGCGACTAACGTGAAATAAGGATCAAAGACAACGCATCGCTCAGTCGCAGAAGATAAAAAGTGTAGTGAAAATGGATGGCGACTATGCGATGAGAAATAAAAGGATGTGTCGCTCACTCGCGGGGATTTTTCCAAAGATGAAGATATAGCAGCAGTGCAGACAGAGCGTGTGAACTGATAGAGCAGAATTTGTCAAAGGGGTTGATGGTGCATTCAATGTACGTTCACCATGTTCACCATGTCTAGAGCCCAGGTTGTTCAGTTTGCAGAGGTGAGGTATTTTGCTCGATTTACAGTGTTTCCAAAGGTTGATCAGAGAATTATAAATTTCAGAAAATATGCACAGGTCAGTCAGCTGATATCTGAAATAGTTTTATTTCAATATCGGTAATAAGAAATAGATTCAAGTACTGTAGGTAAGCAGAGTTATGACTGAGATTTCACAAGTACAAGAGTAGATATTGATATAGACAGACATCAACAAATTTCTCCTTGATGTAAAGAACATCACCGATCAGAGATGGGACACATAGAAAGTACAGGTACAAAGCATTCAAGACTTCAATTGGCCAACTGATGATGAAGTAAAGGCATGGGAAGTCATGACTACGCCTAAGAGAAAGAAACCTGCAGGAGAGGAGGAGATTTTGGACGATGAGTAGGGTGACACATGTTGCTGCACTGTTCATGAACTTGATGGACAGTTATTTCAAATGGAAATTCAGGTGAGCCGGCGAGAACAAGTGCCAGGACTTTACAATAACTACACCAGCGGCCACCTACAAATCAGATTGCAGTCGCCAGGTCGGGAGATCTCTTTCTCTGTCTTACATCTTTAGGGTTAGGGTT
>MU227555.1:2944365-2965305 GCA_018584345.1 Thuja plicata | reverse complement strand
GTGTACATACTAATACATTCAGTATGTTGCACATATCATGTTTTTGATACTAATGTCAAAGGGGGAGATTGATGACATTAAGTTTTTCCATTAGTACACTTAGTGAAAAACATTGACAAAGACCATCGGTATAGATACCCGATGAATATAGTATGTAGTTAATCGATGCACAGAAGAGAGGATACCCAATGAGGTAAAAAGTGATAAGTATGGAATTGCTCTATGAACACTAAAAAGTGTTGTACTGACGAAGTAAACAGGACATCACTGACGGGTCAATGACATAACACAAAGATCATCACCGACGATACAGTTTTGAGAACAAAACTGACAAAGTAGAACTATAAAAGGGATACCATCAGAACAGATACCTGACAGACCAAAAGATGAAGAAAACTGATAGACTGACAAAGTATACCGAGCATCAGAACCGACCATCAGTAACTGAACCTACAAATAGTGGATTTGACTTTTACACATTAGATAAAGCATTGTAATTCTATTTATAGAGTTTTAATTTGTTTTAAATCATTACTTGAGGGTCAAGAAAGCATAATGTAAATGTTTTAAAGAATCCTAACAGATCTAAAACATATTTAACTAAAGATCAAGGTCAAGTTGTAAACCTTGGATCTAGAGTTAACTTGCGAAGCGTGAATCAAGAATAGAGATAAAATCTAGTATAAATAGATGTTCAATCAATTATGAATTATGGATTCATTGTTGTTGATAGCCATGAAGAGCATCTAAGGAGCATAAGGTAGAATTCAAGTGAAGTTCAGAAAAAGATTATATCTAGTAATCAAGAACACATAGAGGCTACCGACGTGCAGAGAAAGGTATTATTCAATCATGAAAAGTTGTTTACTCATACATAGGAAGATTTATTGGATCTATTATCAGAAATTAGAGATTTCATACATCATCATATCAAAGACTTATGTAGTTGCATTCTAACAAGTGCATCACATCTAAAATCCTTTTGTAGAAGGTGGACTTAACAGTTCTTTACAAATCTCTTAACAGAGTGCACACTTAACAGTGTTGCTAAAGCTTCAAATGAAGTAGATCTTAATAGGTCTCCACTGTAATACTCCTAAAATGGTAGGTCATCAGAAGTGAGCAATTGTAAGCCTTTACTAGCCCCTTCTTATCTGCAAATAGTGAAGTCTTATGGGTAACAATCCCCACCATAGTTTTTACTTCCTAACAAGAGTTTTCTATGTTATCATATCTTATGTTATGTGTTATCTATTTTCATGAATGTTTCTTGTATGGTTACAGATTAAAGAACTTATGTTATGATTGCATATGCATAAAGAAAGATGAACAGTTAGATAAAAGAATTTACAAACTGATGACTAAGGGTTAATGGGCTAACCAAGAAAAGTTTTAGAGGTACTGATTCACCCCTCCCCTCTTAGTACTACATTCACAATATAATTCCAACATGAAATATGCGTGTTCCTACATAATGAGAGAAAATGATAAAAAAATACAAAACAAAACAATGCCCTAGATCTGGACGAAGAAAGGTGGCACTAAACGGGTATGGAATAGTAAGGTTGGAATAATAATTCTAAATCCTAGAAGCACTATTCATATTATACAAAAATATGAACAACCAATACATATTTAAGCATATATTATTTTAAACTATCTCCTACCACATAGAATACAGGACATAGGAACATAATCACAAATCTACATTGGATCCTACATTAATTCAGCCAGTAGCTATTCAATATAGCATCTCAAGAATACATGGCAACACACGCCCACAAGAGAAAGCACAATAGTTTATGCAATAATATATCATAACTATCCTTTCCCCTGAGACTATTTCACATAAAAGTATAACCATGTTATAATAGAATAATCCTCTTTTAAATTGTAGGCTCACAGTAAACAACAAGAACAAAATGGAAATACAATCAAGAAACAAACACTCAAGAAGGATTCTCTCCAGGATAGAACCTACCTAGAGTACGGAAAAGAGAAACTGTTGGAGAGCAGAAGATCCAAGGTTACCAACTGACTCCAAGCACTCCTTCAAATTCCTCCTACATGCAAGCTCTAACCTCTTTCAGAAGCAATCTCATTCACATCCTCTGAGAGAAAAATCAATTCTCTCTTCTCTAAACTATAGCAATATTCTATCAAAGATTTCTTAAGCGGCCTGTCTATAGCTGGCTGTTGGGGAAGATTTCTGAGGGAAATTAACTGCAATGTGACCATGTTGGCCACAAGAGTAACATTTGGTGTTCTTAACAAAATTAGTTCCTGCGGAAGGTGCGCTGGACTGCTGATAGCTAACCCGACTAGAGTTTTGAGGCATACTCTGAGTTGGATGAGGGTTTAGGTATCACTTTGCACACTGCCAGTTGTGAGAATTTCTAGATTTAGAACCCCCATTTTTATTGTTATTATTATTGTGATTTTTGTTGTTGTTGCTGTGAAATTTTCTTTTTTGGTGGTTCTGACTTCATTTGGGATGATAGTTTTTAGGTCCAAGTGCTCCTTGAGATGGATTCCCTTTGAAACCTTTCCTGGCCTGAAAGGAATTACCCCCTTGGCCACCTATCTGATCTCCTAACCCCAAGGCTACATTTTGTTACTCAAGATGAGCCTTGATGACAACATCATTAACTATCTAGAGTGTGAACATTCGTATGCTACCGGGCAAGCGACCGTTGAGTCCTCTAAGGAAGTGTTGAGTTAGCATGGGTTCATCATCTTTATATCTTGAGTATGGATTGAGTTCTAATAACTTCCTCTAATAGTCATCAACTGACATAGTTAGCTGTCTTAGGTTGTGAAACTCTTCGGCTCTTTCCTTTCTCCAGTGGTCAGAAAGAAATTTGGGTCGAAAGAGTTCTAGGAATAGTTCTCATGAAAGAGTGGTAATATCTATGTGAAGTTTCTCTCTCTCTCTCTCTCTCTCTCTCTCTCTATTTCCCACCAAGTCGATGCAAAGTCTCTAAGGTGAATGACTGCAAACCAAGCTTTGGTCTTTCTGCTATAAGGATGCATGGAGAAAAGCCTTTCCAAGTCTAGCAACCAAGTTTTAGCGGTAGATCCATCTTGAGTTCCCCTAAAGGGGTTAGTTTTAGTCCTAAGGAGGTCTCGCATATGAGAAGCATGCAAAGCATCTTCTTCCTTTGCTTGATCTATGCTCCTAGGACTCCTTTCCCTTTCCTCATGGTGAGTGTTAGTCTCCACATGCTGACCTTTATCCTGCCCTGCATCTAACCTCTGAAGAATCTATTGTAGGAGTTCTTGTACTTGAGCCCCCTGGAAACCTCCTGATTGATTATCACATTGATCCCCCCTACCCTCATATTGTTATTCTTCATGAGAACTCTCTTGTTGAGATCTAGGATGGGTATTTCGGGTACCTCCCCTTCTACTGCGGGTTATACGAGGCATCCTGCCATGAGTAAGAAGAAGGATAAGTTTAAGGGTCCTAGTCTAACTCTATGTTTAAGTGTTTCCTTAAATGAATAAAAAAAATTAAGAAGCATGGGCCAAATTCCCAGGGCCCCAGTGTAGCAACTTAGTGCTCTGATACCAAAGATGTCATGCCCCGCAAGGGAACCGAGGAAGAGAACAAAGATTCTCTTTATAAAAGAAAACCTAAGTAATGATTTATGAAAAATATTTTAATTTTTAAAGAATTACATGAACAAAACATAGTTTAACTTAGATTCCTGCAAGGTTCCCATCTTAATAAATGCATAATTTATTTAAGTCCATTTAGTGTACTAGCAACTTGATTTACTTCTTAAGAAAACTACATCTCAACATTTGTAGATTCTTTATAAAGAAATACAAAGTACTTTAATTTCAATTTTCCATTTAAATCCATTGTTATTCCTAAATATCCTTTATGAATGAGATAAATTTTAAACCAAATACAATTGTCTAAATCATTTTATACATTACAAATATTACATTTTTTTTTCAATAGCTTTTCACTTAATCAACAATAATGAGAAACATACTACTTTACTTGGAATGTTACAAAATACTTTTCTTGTCCAACATCATATACATAAAGTTTATTTTTCCTAATTCTACCCATTCCAAATACATCATTTTGAAGTAAATTTATAATTACATTACATTCATCTCCTCTTGGGAGGTAACAATAATTTTACATCATGAAAGATAAAGTCTTCATTCTTTAAAATTGGAACATTAAGCAAGCATGAATCCTCAAGCACCGCATCCACAAAAGATACCTCGATAAAAAGATTTACCACCCAACCACATGGATAAAAAAAGGTCCAATGCCCTATGCTAGGAGATGACCACCAAGGTCCACAAAGAAGGGATAGCTAGGCCATACCTAGGGTTGGGTAACATTTCCCAAATAGAAAATGAAAGAAGATCAAAGTATAAAATATTTTCCCAAAGGTTCTAAGGCTTGGTAGAAACTCTAAGAAACAACCTAAGTGAGTGTCATCACATAGCCCTCACCGCTTGGTTTGTCCTAGTACTAGCCACTCCGGGCCCTGGTCCCCTAGTAGGCACATGTAGAATCAAATGACTTTCATACAGACAAGCGCCATTCGATCGTACCTACGCATAGGTACCTTCTCCCACTCCCATCCATAGCCTTTACTAGAGCTAATGGCATGGGTGAGGCATACATTAATATTTTTAGAGCTTGAACCCATTCCCATAAGTTTAATTAAATTTTCACTTGTTAAATAACTCTTCAGTTGGTTATCCTGTTTCTAGCCACTTAGGGCCCCGGCCCCGCACTGAGAGCCACTCACTTAGTGTTCTTATATTTTCTACCCTTAACCCACACATCACAAATACATCATACATGTAGTAAAAACACATCATAAACACATTTGAGAATTGCATCAAATAAAAAAAATAGTAAGGTAGTTTAGGGATGTTTAGGAAAATTAGGAACGTTAAGGGAGGCCTAGAATGGTCCTGATCCTTGTAGACAATCCTAAACCCTAATCCTTCTTACTACACACATCCTAACCCTATTAAAGCATCTAAATTCACCATATAACCTCCACTAAACATGTATGGAACATATTTAAAGTTACACAAAATTTCACATGCCAAAACACAATGCTCTGTAAAATCTCACGTGCCTGAAACTTAACTAAGTCTAATTTTTAAAAAAAAATCTAAAATCTAGAAGTTGCATCTTAACTCCTAGGAAGCTAAAACCTATCCCAATCATCCGGAAAGGTACCTAATTTATTTATACAAGTATAACTTAAATTATAAGAAATTAAAGTATCAAACTTATACTTTATACTTGTATAAAAAAACCTTTATAATACTAAATTGTATACACAAACCCTAAATTTTATACCTTAATAATACTAACTTGAACTCAAGATTAAATACAACTTGAGGATAATTAATAATGAAAGAAACCCTATTCTGAGTACAACTCGGGAGTAAATCAACAATAACAAATTATAATACAAACTCAGGATTCTATATACGAAGCAAACCCTAAATCCAAACACGGCAACAAAATAAAACTAGTAACACCGGATTAAATCAAACTGTAGGCAATGCATTTCATTCACCAAATTGCATGATTATTCATAGAATGATAGAACCTACAAGGTGGCTAAAATATGCGTGTTCCTACAGAATGAGAGAAAATGACAAAAAACTACAAAACAAAACAATGCCCTAGATCTGGACGAAGAAAGGTGGTGCTAAACAGGTATGGAACAGTAAGGTTGGAATAATAGTTCTAAATACTAGAAGCACTATTCGGATTATACAAACATATGAACAACCAGTACATATTTAAGCATCTATTATTTTAAACTATCTCCTACCACATAGAAGACAAGACACATGAACATAATCACAAATCTACATTGGATCCTACATTAATTCAGCCAACATCTATTCAATATAGCATCTCAGCAATACATGGTAACACACATCCAAAAGAGGAAGCACAATAGTTTATGCAATAATATATCATAACTGTCATTTCCCCTAAGACTATTTCACATAAAAGTACAACCATGTTAGAATAGAATAATCCTCTTTTAAATTGCAGGCTCACACTAAACAACAAGAACAAAATGGAAATGCAATCAAGCAACAAACACTCAAGAAGGATTATCTCTAGGATAGAACCTACCTGGAGTCTGGCAAAGAGAAACCATTGGAGAGAAGAAGATCCAATATTTCCAACCTACTCCAAGTGCTCCTTCAAATTCCTCCTACGGGAAATCTCCAACCTCTTCCGGAAGCAATCTCATTCACATCCTCTTAGAGAAAAATCAATTCTCTCTTCTCTAAACTATAGCAATATTCTATCAAAGATAAAGCCTCTCCTCAAATTAAAATTTCCTATCCCAACTCCCCACACACAGGAAAGTCTTTACTATAAATAGAATGGAGGAGGTGGTTGCATAGGTAATCCAACCGATGCAACCATCCCAACTATCCATCAGTTAATAGTTAGGCTTAAACAATATCATTAAAGCATTTCCCGAAAGAGATATAATTATATTTACCTATTACCATAATCTGATTTATGTTTCTTTTATTTTAGGAAGGTAATAGTAATTATTATTTACAACACATTTACCATATCATTAACTTATTTAATTGTTTATTAATATAATGCAATAATTACTTACTTACCAATAATTATATAAATATATGTATGCATATGCATATGTGTGCACCCATATGCCTATGTGTACATATATTATTATTATTATTATTATTATTATTATAAAATATTATTGCAAAATAATATTATTATTATAAAACATATTATTTATTCATACACTAATCCCTATTCTTTACAAAATACAATAGTGAAATATATAAGGTGAAACATACCACTATTATTAGAACATTTATTATTAATGTTGCCATAGACATCTTTTATTATGAATATTATTAAACATTATTAATACCATAATTTCTTTATTATTATTGATATTAAAATCACATGATTTAATCATATACTAACCCGTTCCTAACAAGATATTCTAGTACATAAGTATCTACTAATAAAGATAAATTACTAAATCATACAATAATTCACATCAATAATCTACTAACAAAATTGAACATACCATGAAGACAATTAGAGCTACCATACTCAAAACCTCATTATCAAAGAATGAAAAAGACAAGAAATAAACTACAAGATCCACAAAACCAACAAATTGAGAGGACACAAAAATACATCATCCACACAAGGGACTGACTCAGGAACTCCCCGCCTAAAGGTAAATGGATCAGAGGCAGAGTTCCTTCCTATGGAACCTGGTGATATCTTTGTAACAACAACAACGATCAAGGATTTTAAGGTATCGCTCAGACCTGTGAAGCCAGGTGGAGATGATACACGGTACTTGCACTCCTGCATCACCAAGAAGAGATAGATGGATACATGGATATACATACAAATCAAATATATGCAAGCAAATGACCAGGATCGATACATTGTGTGGACCTCACTAAGTGAGTAACTATGAATTCATCCTGAGTCAAGAAAACACATCAAACACATATTCATGAAACATAAAACATCATGAGAATGGTTAAATTCAAATCCTTGGGTTAGATCTATAAAACATATAAATATAGATGGTTTTCTAATCTCATAAACATATAAATGATAACCATAAATGAGCATATCAATCATCTGATAAACATATTATCATCCACAAAACATAAATGTAAATGTATAGTTCTAACCATCATAATAGAATGTCCAAATCAGAAAGTCCAAGTATCACCATAGGAGAGGGTATTACATGCACACTCCAAATAACTCAGAAAACTCTTCTATTTCCTTCTTTGAACATCGAGCTCCATACATAGTAAACTCTCACCTTCCTAGAATGCATAAGGAAATGAAATACCATCATCTTGGCATTATAGATGCTCCAAGAAGTTTTTGTGGTCATTTCCATTTGATTTTTCATTCTTTGAGAAACATTTTGTAAAAGTTGCTCATGCAACATTTTGCAAAAAGATTAATGTTTGGCAACATTTTTCAAAGTTGCTATTTTGAGTAAAGTGCCAATACTACCAACCTCCAAGGGTGTGGGAGAGGTCTAAGACATGCCAAAATCCTATCCTAAGGTCTCAAAACATAAAATTCTAACTAAAGACTAAAATCACCAAAAAGAGACTAACATGCTCTAACATGGTTTTATGAACCCATAGGTTTATAACTTACCTTAGGGTCCTTCACCTTACAAAATATACCGACACATTCACACACTAGGGTGATCCAAGGGATTCACTCCTTATTACAATCAAACTAACACTGAAATAGAAATTACAAGAGGTGACCTGCACCATACTCCCCATGGAAAAAGTAACTCAAGTCTCTTGAGTTGGGAAGTCTTCAAGTGGATAACCTATCTTCTAAATGTCTTTAGGGGTCATCTAGGTAGCATCTTCAATGGGTTGTTTTTTTCCATTTGACTAAGTACTCATAGTAAGTGCCCCTCCTAGTTTCCTTGTTCGCTATCTTATCTAGAATGTTTTCAATCTTAGGAGGAGTTGCTTGGGGCATGTCCTTGAGTGGTTGGAGTATAGGAGGCTCTAGAGTACCTACAGGATCATCAGTACTAACAACACCTATAACCATGGATATCTGCAACATAAAAAATAGGAGATAAACCAATGTGAGAAGGTAGATCAATCTTATAGGCATGATTGCCACATTTCTTTAGAATCTTGAAAGGGCCAAGCTTTTTAAACATAAGCTTTGTGTATGTCTCCTTTGGTAGTCTCTCCTTCTTGATGTGATTCATTAACGAATCTCCCACTTTGAATTGTAAGTCTCTCCTCTTTTTTTTAGCCTGTGCTTTTTACTTCTCAATGGTATACTTCATTTTGGTCTTCACTTGTTCATGGATGTTCTTCATTACTTAAGCAAAGTCTTCTTCTAGTGCACTTATTTTTTCCATGTCTTTGATATCTCTAAGTTCCAATACCCCTCTAGGGTGAGTACCATATACAATCTGAAATGGAGTTAAACCAGTACTCCTATTGACTGAATCATTGAAAGAGAATTATGCTTGTGCTATGATAGTGTCCCAAGTGGCTCCATGTTGTTTGGTGAGGCATCTTAAAAGGTTTCCAAGGGACCTATTTATGGCTTCTATCTGATCATTAGACTGTGGGTGATATGTAGATGACAGAGAGACATTTGTTCCTATCTTTCACCATATTGTTCTCCAAAAATGTCCTAAAAACTTAGGATCCCTATTTGATATGATTGACAGTGGGAGTCCATGAAGTCTTATAACTTCTCTAAAGAATAATCCTACTATGTGAGATGCATTATGATTTGTTATACAAGGAATAAAGTGTTCCATCTTTTAAAATCTATCAACTACAACATAAATGCTATCAAATCCAGATTTGGTCTTTGGAAGACCTAGGACAAAGTCCATAATTACTAAATCCCAAGGGTTTCAAGGGTGGGAAAAGGAGTGTACAACCCTACATTGGAGGTGTGCCTTTTGGCTTGTTGGAAATCTAAACAACTTTCCACAAAACTACTAAGATCTGTCTGTAACTTGGTCCAGTGGTAGAACCTTATAACAAGCTCCAATGTTTTATCCACCCTAAAGTGACCATCTAGGATTACATAATGATTTTATTTGATAATTTTCTCCCTCATGGATCCTTTTGGGACACACAATGAACTACCCTTGAAAAGAAGACCATCCTGCACAATAAAATATGAGAAATTAGTGTGGTATCTGTTTGTCATCTCATTGCAAATTTGGTTAGCTTCTTTAAAATCTTCATCCATAGAATACATATCCTTCATGAAATGAACTCCAACACTCTCCAACTGAATGGTTTGGGTGGTTAGGTGTCTCCTACTAAGAGAATCACCTACTTTGTTTACAATCCCTTTCTTATGCTTGATAGAAAATATATATGACTGTAAGAATTCCATCCATTTCACATGTCTATAATTAAGTTTCTCCTCTTTATTCAGAAAGCTAAGTGCATGATTATCAGTAAAGAATACAAATTCCTTGGGAAACAAATAATTCCTCCATTTCCTAAGTGACTGAACCATTGCATACATTTCAAGATCATAAGTAGAGTATTTTTTCTTAGCTTCATTGAGCTTCTCACTGAAAAAGGTGATTGGCCTTCCTTCGTGGCTCAAGACTCCCCCAATGGCTTTATTTCCTGCATCACATTCCAATGTAAACACCTTGTGAAAATCTAGTAGGACTAAGATAGGTTGCTCTACAATCTTTTTCTTCAAAAACTCAAAGGACTCATTAGCTTCATTAGTCCATGAAAATATGCATTCTCTTCCACCTTTAGTGGTGTTGATAATGGGAGCACATATTCCACTAAAATTTCTAATGAATTTCCTATAAAATCTATAGAAACCATGGAAACTCTTTACCTCTCAACAAGTAGTAGGAGGTGGCCAATTCAGAATGGCTTCAACTTTGGAAAGATCCTTCTTGAGACTATTCTTGGAGATCACAAAACCTAAGAACACGAGTTCTTCTTGAAGGAATACACACTTCTCTATATTTATCTTCAATTGTTCCTCATGGAGTTTTCTTATTACCATTTCCAAATGCTTGAGGTGCTCTTCTATGCTCCTTCTAAAGATCAAAATATCATCAAGATATACAACAACAAATTTATTAAGAAAAGGCTTCAAAACTTCATTCATTAGTATCATAAAATATATTGGAGCATTTGAGATACCAAAAGGCATCACAATCCATTCATAGAGGCCTTTTAAGGTCTTGACTGTTGTCTTCCATTCATCTCCACCTCTCATTCTTATCTGATGGTAACCACTCTTGAGATCTATCTTGGATTAATAGCTTGCACCCCCTAAACAGTCCATCAAATCCTCTATTCTAGGCATATGAAACCTATATCTGATGGTTATCCTATTGATTTCCCTATAATCTATACATAGTCTCCATGTGCCTTCTTTCTTGGGTGCTAGGACTGCAGGGACAACACAAGGACTCACACTTTTCCTAATGAGGATTTTTTACAACAGTTCTTCAATCTACCTTTCTATCTCTTGGTTTTTTACAAGGGTCATCTTGTATGTTTCTTTATTTGGAAGAGTTTCCCCTAGTATGATGTCTATATAGTGACTCAATTCTCTTTTAGGTGCAAAATATTCTCATGTACTCTCATCTATGACACCCTTATACTGGTCTAACAGTGCTTTGACCTCTTTGGGGCCTACATCCCTGGTAGTGGCCTTGACCTTTGGTTCTTTCACTAGTATCTTTTTGGGCCTCACTACTAATGCATAAATGTGTATCCCTTTCTTTTAGTACCTTCATGAATTAATTCTCTCCTACATGAAAGACACTACTAGTAACATGTTTTTCTCTTTCACAGTGAGGGAGTGGATTCATCACATACTCAACACCATCCTTAACTATAGAATAGACATGAGACTTTCCATCATGCTTGGAATCTACATCAAATTGCCAAGGTCTACCTAATAACAAATGATATGCATCCATATCTATGATATCACATAGAACTCTATCTATATACTCCCCTATCTTGAAATCTACCCAAACTTGTTCATTGATGATGGTTTGTTTCTCTTTTGTCAACCAAGAAGATTTATAAGGGAAAGGATGAGGGATTACATGAAACTTTAACTTAGTGACTAACTCCCTATATGCAATATTATCAGTGGATCCAGAGTCAAGTATAAATTTTCATACCTTTTTTTTTACCTTGCATCTTGTTCTGAATAATGACTTCCTTTGAGGTGGTTCTATAGTAGTAGGTACTCTTAGGAGTGTCCTTTGCATCATGTGGTATTCTCCTTGTTCTCGATTTGCAGGTCTTGAAGTTGCAGAATGATAAGAGGATACACTTTGACTGTCATCTTCTTGGGTGAGTTGTACTCTTGTATCCCCTCATTGTCTTGTAGTGCCATTCTTCTCATGGCATCTAAAGGACTGGTGTCCAATTTTATTGCAATTAAAACACTTCCAAGTGAAGACACTAGGTCCTCGTCCACCAAATCTCCCTCTACTGTTTGATCTTCTGCCTCTAAAGTTGCCTCTATTATTGTGTTCTCCTTCTGACTCATGGTTACTTAACTCTCCTTGACTTGTTTGAAATGGACCTCTTTCATTGAACCTACCTCTTTCTCTAAAATTATTCCCTCTACCTCTCTTATTTTGATCTCCTCTCCTCTTTTTTTTTAATTTAATTTTCAGTGCCATTTGAAAACACTTATGTACTGATTCAGGGTTCAATAAAGTCATTTCATCTTGAATTCTATACTTCAGTCCATTTAGGTACCTTGCAAGCTTCTGTTTCTCACTCTCTGGGACTTTGGCCTTCAAGGTCATTCTATGAAACTCTTGATTGTACCTACTCACATCAAGGTCCTTTTGCCTTAGATTTTGCAACTTTTTATGGAGGGTGATCTCATACTCCTCTGGTACAAACTATCTTTTGATTTCTACTAACATCCTCTTCCATGTTGAGATAGGGTTCTCTTCTTCCTCCATCCTTTCATTTTGTATAAAATTCCACCAACTTAAAGTAGGGCCCTTCATTTTGGATTTTTCCACCTTGACCTTCTGATTTTCAAAGACATTGTCATATTCAAAGTAATTATCCAAAGATTCTATCCAATCCATACATTCTTCAGGGTCCATTTTCCCACAAAACATGGGGATGTTTGATTTTTGATCTCTCCTTCCAACTCTCTCAAGAGATTCAAGAAATTTATATTTCTCTATAGGTATGTTCTTTGTTTCATCCTGCTCTATGTATTCTTCTTCTTCTTCATAATCTTCTCCCTCCTCCTTCTTTGTTTGGAGGCCCTTCAACTTCTTTATCTCCTCCTCCACCGCCTTGTTCTTGGTTTCTTGTTCTCTGAAAATTTTAGCCAATTCCACATTAGTGATTCTAGTAGGAACTTATTTTCCTTGAGAGTCTTTTGTTGTCACCCATTCTTTACTTCTTCCAAGGTCTTAGTAGGCTATGATACAACCTGATGTAGAGTGCACTACAAGAATACCTAGATGGGCTCCCACTCCTTGTAACTAGTTCAAACTTATGATTCAAAAACCCCAACTCCACATTTTTCTTCCTATGGTGTATAAAAACTTGTCCAAGAGGCCAAATCATCTCTTTTGCCTCAACTTAGCTTTCCAAGCCAAGACACCTATATCTACAATATCTCCTTTAGGGACACTTTCCCTAACCCAAGCCTAAGAGTGGAAATCTTCACCAGAGGCTTTGATAAAATAATCTAAGTGATGGTAGACTTTTTTTAGGCCCCAGGGATAGAGAATCCACCAATAGATTCAGTTCTGCAGAACCAAGGATGGTCAAACACTAACTAGCCTAGAATTCCTTGTAGCCCTATCCAAAGGGTTTTATGAGCATAACTTTCTAACATAGAAGGATATAACTGATCTTATTATTTTTCTAGATACCCTTTATGTATTTTTTAAACCTCCCAAAGCCTTATCACTTCACTCTACTCCTCGACCACTAAACTCTTGCAAAGCTCACAGGCCTAATTAGCTAGGTTAGGCTTGGATTACTAAGCAAGTGGTCTAAGGTGGGTTCACAGAATGAAAAAAAGGGATTAGATATTTTCCTCTACCCCAAAATGGTCTAGATCCACCATTTATTCGATCCTCCCAATCATATAGTTCACATGCATGTAACTGTACCTAAGAACCAGGCTAATTACATAGAGATAATTAGCCTAGGGCCTTGTCTCAAAAATCATAGAACCAACATTGAGCTTCTAAGATTTAGGAATCTTAGAAATCATGATCCTAACTTTTATTTTATAAGTGGCCAAGCATATCCACTGGATAACCAAGTTTGGATCACATCTTTGGTGAAGACCCTGTAAACTAGGGATTCTCAGACAGTGAGTAAAAAAATCTCTAATTACTATGAAACTTTACAAAAAAAATAAAACCAATTGGAATATTGAAGTAACTCAAAGAATCAAAAACTTCTGCAACTGGATCCACAAAACGAATCCCTACCAGGTCGTACACACTCCAAATAACTCAGAAAACTCTTCTATTTCCTTCTCTGAACATCAAGCTCTTTACACAATAAACTCTCACCTTCCTAGAAGGCATAAGGACATCAAATACCATCATCTTGGCATTACAGATGCTCCAAGAAGTTGGTGTGCTCATTTCCATTTGAGTTGTCATTCTTCGAGCAACATTTTGCAAAAGTTGCTTATGCAACATTTTTGAAAAAGATAACTTTTTGGCAACATTTGTCAAAGTTGCTATTTTCACTAAAGTGCCAACACTACCAACCTCCAAGGGTTTGGAAGAGGTCTAAAACATTCCAAGAGCCTATCCTAAGGTCTCAAAACATAAACTTCTAACTAAAGACTAAAATCACCAAAAAGAGACTAACATGGTCTAACATGGTTTTAGGACCCCATAGGTTTATAACTTACCTTAGGGTCCTTCACCTTATGCAATAGACCCTCACATGCACACACTAGGTTTATCCAAGGGATTCACTCCTTATTACAATCAAACTAACACCAAAATAGAAATTTCAAGAGTTGCCCTGCACCTGATTAGTTTGTGCCAATCTCAAGGTGGTGAATGTAGAGGCATGTATCATGGACATGTGGTTGAAAGGAGAGGTTCTTAGGAGTTCAAGTGAGCACATTGGGAGATAAAAGAAGATAGATTGTCATACATGCCCTAGAAACCCTAAAAAATAGGGGTTTGCTAAAAGTCTAATGTACGGAAATTTTGGGTAGATGAAACCTATAAAATATTGAAGCTTAGGGTGAACATATAAAGAATCCATAGTTAACTTGGTGGGTTGCTAAGGATAGTTCGGAGGAAATCCAAGTTTTGAGATTCTAGGAGGCCTTAGTGGGCTAAAAATGCTATAAGGCCTAAAAACTAGAAATGTATAAACTTGATGGAATAACTTTGCAAGAGTCCAATAGAATGTATCAATATTGATGGAAAGTGAAAGGGGAATAGTATGAACACCTATTTCCATGGTCAAGAATAGTTTGGGAGCATAGGTACTTGAATTGCGCCTATGGATGCACAATTGAGTAGAGAAGGATTGAGGAGAGTTTAAAGTTGTTGGAGAGATCTAGGTGTAGAAGAGGGACCATAGGAGTGTCCTTTGGTTAGGGTAGAGAGAAGTTCCCTAGTAAGGTCTTTGGAAAGGCCTTGAAAGAGAAAGAAAGCTCTTGTAAGTTAGATTCTCCCCACCAAATTGGTATTAGAGTCATTGAAAGGCTTGGCAAGTAAGTGTGCATGCTATAGGTGATTGAGTCAGTTGGTGAGAGCACCATGGTGACCAATGTAGATTTGGAAAGAGATTTGTGAGAACAACAATAAAAGAATAGACTCCTAGAAGAATCTATGAAGGAGATAAAGCACAAATTGGCAGAAGTTGCAGAAACTGGAAGCAAAGTGAAAGAATAGTTAGAAGAGGATAAAGATTGAAAGGAAAGACTAAGATTGAAGAGAATGTGGAACCATAACCAGACCCTCCACTACATGAGGAACCTTTCCTCAAAGCCCTTAAAGAACTAAGCAGAAAATCATTAGAAGGTATCCTTGTATTATCTGGCCAAATGGATGCAGAATTGGTGATGGAATGGGTTGAAGGCATGGAGAATCACTTTGAATGTGATGGGATTATAGAGGCACAAAAAGTGAAGATAGCTAAGTCAAGGTTGAGAGGACAAGCACTAACCTGGTGGAAGTTCTTGCAAGAGGAAAGAGAAAGAGAAGGGTAGAAGCCAATAGTCAATTGGAAGGCTATGGTGGCTAAGGTAAAAAAAAATTACCTACCAGAGGATTATGACATCCAACTGCATAAAAAGAGATAGAATCTCAGACAGAAGGACTTGGATGTGGCAGCCTACACTGAAGAATTTCAAAAATTATGCCTTAGGTCCAGAGTGCAAGAAATAGAAAGCATCAAAGTAGTTAGACAGCTAAATAGACTTAGGTGGAACATTCAAGAGAAGCTAAGCCTCTTTACCTTAATTTCTATCCATGGTTGTTTTCAAATGGCCCTTAAGGTGGAAGAAAAACTTAGAAAGAAGAAATATTCAAGCTCTAGGGGTAGAGGAAGAGGTAGAGACTCTAGAGGAGGAAAAATAGGAGGCTCTAGTGGAAGGAACAATGAAACCAGAGGAAAAGGAGACTCTAAGCTCATTTAGCAAACAAATGAGTCAAACAATAGAGGAGAACATGGCAGAGGAAGAAGCTTTCACAGTGGTGGAAGAGGAAGATATGGTGGTTTTGGAAGAAGCTCACATTTTATAACTGTGGATAGTTGGGTCACCCTACTTATAGGTGTCAAGATAAGCCATCATCTTCACAAGGAGAGAAGAAAATTGCATATGTGCAAGAAGAAGACAGTACTAAAAATTCTTAGGTAAGTCTTGATTCAGAGAAAGGAGAAATCCTAATGCTTATAAGAATATTGATAAAAGAACCTAACAAGGATGAACACAAACAAAGGAGAGCACTCTTTAGGGTCAAGTGCAAGATTCATGAAAAAGTGTGTAGAGTCATTATAGACTCAGGGTCAACAGATAATGTGATCTCAGAGGAGGTAGTGCAGAATTTGAAATTGAGTGAGATACCTCATGCTAACCCCTATAAATTAACTTGGTTGAAAAGGGGGAAAACATAATGGCTAATGAACAAGTATGGGTTGAATTCACCATAGGGAAGTAGTGAGATAAGATACTTTGTGATCTGATACCAATGGATGCTTTCCATATGTTTCTTGGAAGACCATGATAGTATGATAGAGAAGCATTCCACCATGGAAAGAAGAACAAGTACTCATTCAAGAAGAATGGAGTCACTTGTAAGATACAGTCCTTGGTAGAAGAAGATATAGTGGAGAAGAAGGACACCAATACTCTCTTAATGAGCAGAAAGGAATTCCTAAAAGACATGAAGGAGGAAGAAGGAATTGGCTATGCTATCTTGGTGATACCAAAGGAGGAAGAGGCATCCAAATAGGAACCTATGCCTACAGAAGTAAGATAGTTGTTGGATCAGTTCAAGGAAATCATATGTGATCGGACATCATCTACACTACCTCCACAAAGGGAAATTAGTCATCATATTGGTTTTGTTCTAGCGACATCATTGCCTAACAAAGCTGCTTAAAAGATGACAGTAAAAAAAAACAAGGAGATTGCAAGGCAAGTTCAAGAGCTTTTGGACCAAGGTCTGATAAGAAAGAGAATCACACCATGTGTTGTTCTAGTGATATTGGCTCCTAAAAAGGGAGGTAAGTGGAGATTGTGTACTAATTCTAGGGAAATAAATAGGATAATAATTAGGTATAGATTTCCTATTCCTAGAATAGAACACTTGATGGATTGTCTTGGGGGTGCTAAGTACTTTTCAAAAATAGACCTTAAAAGTGGATATTATCAGATTAGGATGAAAGAGGGGGATGAGTGGAAGTTTTCCTTTAGAACCACAGAGGGACTCTATGAGTGGTTAGTAATGTCATTTGGGATTACAAATGCACCTAGTACTTTTATGAGGGTCCTAAACGAAGTCTTAGAGGATTACATAGGTGTATTTTTAGTATTCTACCTTGATGATATCCTCATCTTTATCAAAACCAAAGAAGAGCATATGAAACCCCTAGAGATTGTGTTGAAGAAACTCCAATAGGAGAAGTTAACCATCAACCTTGAGAAAAGTGAATTCATGAAACAAGAACTTGTCTATTTAGAGTTTGTAGTTTCCCAAGGTGATGTAAAGATGGATAAAAGAAAGGTTGAAGAAATCCTAAGTTGGCCTACTCTAAAAATAGGGAAAAAAGTGAGAAGCTTCCATGGTTTGGCTCAATTTTATAGGAAGTTTATGTTGAGGTTTAGTGAAATTTGTGCACCTTTCCTAGATACCATAAAGGGTGGAGTCAAGACAAAGTTCATATGGACCAACGAAGCCAATGAAGGGTTTGAAACATTGAAGAAAGGATTGGCTACCCAACCTATACTTTTTTTTCCAAGTTTTGACAAATTGTTCATTTTAGAATGTGATTCTAGCAATATAGTAGTAGGTGCAGTCCTAAGTCAAGAAGGGAGGCCAGTAGCATTCTTTAGTGAAATGTTAAATGAGGAAAAGTCTAGATATTCATCTTATGACTTGGAGCTTTATGCATTGGTTCAATCTCTCAACAAGTGGAGGAAGTATTTGTTGCCAAAAGAGTTTGTGGTATTCACAAATAACCAAGCCCTTAGCTACATCAATAGATAAGAGAGGCTCAATCTGAGACACATAATGTGGATGGAATTTCTGCAGTCATACACATTCACAATCAAGCATAAGAAAGGAGTGAACAACAAAGTTGTAGATGAACTCATTAGAAGATTGTTCACTGTCCAAGAAATACAGTTGCAGAGCACAAGGGTTGAAGGATTCAAGGATCTATATGAAGGAGATGTGGATTTCTGAGAGATTTATAAGGTATGCACTAATTTTGATAACCATTTCCATAGTGAGTATGCTGACTATACATTGCATAATGGATTACTATTTAAAGGGAAACAACTATGTGTTCCAAGGGGTTCCATGAGGGAAAACCTCTTCCAAGAGAAGCACAATGGCAGTTTGAGTGGACACTTTGGGTTAAATAAGACCCTAGATCTTGTGGAGATATTTTACCATTGGCCTAAAATGTAGAAGGATGTAAGGAGGTATGTTGAGCAATGTGGGGTATGTCAAAAATATAAAGGGACATCCTCAAGCGCAGGGCTCTATCAGCCATTGCCCATCCCAAATAGGCCTTGGGAGTGTATAAGTATGGACTCTATAGTGGGGCTACCTAGAAGACCAACTCCTTTGGATAGTGTGTTTGTGGTAGTAGATAGATTTAGTAAAGTGAGGCATTTTATCCCTTGTAAAACAACCCATGATTGATGGGGAGGTCACCTTTCTCTTCTAGACTCCTACTCTTTCATAGGAATCTCACTTTGGACCCTACTCACTTCAGGATCCCCTAGACTCACACTTGAGTCTCTTAGGGTTACTCACAGACCCTAACCAGAAGGATTTCTATACTCCCTTTCTCCTAGGTTTCCTACCCACCGAAATGCTTCACTCTTCATCTTATCTTCTTCTCCATGACTGAATAAAGTCAGTCATGCACCCTTCTCTTTCTATCTCTCTCTCCTACAAGTTCTCTAGCCAGACCATTCAGCTCGCCTAGGACTTGTCTGCAATTCTGACTAGCCTCTTCTCAATCCCAAACACAAAAACAGAATAAAAATACATGAGGGATGCTTCTTGACAGTCACACTCCATAGGATGGATTATAAGAGTAAAAAAGCATCCATGAGACTTGACTGAATTCAAAATCCTACTCTACAGAAGTCTGCACACAATACAAATCTACACAGAACACACCGAAAAACTCTTCTTATTGAAAATCAGAAAGTTACAATTCACACACACAGAAAAATTCTTCTGCTAGCCTTCACAATTCTAGTTCTTCAACAAACCCCTTCTACAAGTTTTCTCCCTCGATTATCTATTCGGCCTCTTCATGATTTGTAACCGTTTTTAGGTTACCTAGCCGCCTGAGGATTCTAACTACCTCAGCTCTTCATATTCCTCCTGCAACTATCATCATTCTCATCATCAGCATGGTTGTCGACATGGACAACATTCTCCTCCGTGTCATTGATTCTTCCACTTTCCTTGGTGGTATTGACCAGTCAACCTATTTTCTTCCTCTGTCCGCGGAATTGTAACTCTTTTCTCAGCTCAGGTCCCGATCATACATTTTCCTTACTCTGAAAGTTTAATCGCATAGTCGCGAGTCTTAAAAACCCTGCATGCCTTAACCCTGCGACCTTGCGATAGTCTGTTGTCGCGCTTTCGCAACACTTTGAGACGAGCTGACAATTACCCTGTGAGTACACAATACATTGTTGTCGCGCTCTCACACCTCTTTTAGATGAGCTACCGATTGCCTTGCGAGTACGCGATACATTGATGAAACCTTTTTGTCACAGCGTTGCGAGTCTTATAGCCTACCTTCCAGTTCATCTGCGACTGGGTGATAGAATGTCATCACGTTGTCGTGACCCTTATAGCTTAACTGCCGGTTCACCTTGTGACTGTGCGATAAGCATTGTCGCGTCATCGCAAACTATTTCTCTTAGCCGCCGATTACCTTGCGACTGTGCGATGAGCCAAAAGTCACTGGTTTGTTTGTTTAACCACCCTCATGCTAGGAGTTACGAGCTGCTAGGGTTTAGGAAGATAGTTGACTGCTAACTGTGATCTACTCCCGGACCACCATTGCTAAACAGCTAGGGCTTTAAAGCTAAAACCCTAGGGTGCTCTGCACCATACTCCCCCCTCTGTGAAGGAAGAATTTTGTTTGAATTAGTCGGCAATAATGCCGAACTAATTCCTTGTTTTCTGTAGTCTTCTTCGTCCATCCATGTCACTTCTGCTTCTCGTAACCCTAACCATTTGACAAGGTATTCTCTGTATACCCTTCGTCGAGTTGTCTTCTACACTTGTGAATCCAGGATTTTATCTTCTTGCAACTTTGACTTAGCTTTCACCCGTATATCTTGAACATCTTTTTCCACTTCTAGCTTTTGAGTACTCTCAGGTATTACTGGTCCTCTGTATGGAATAAGATCCTGCACATTAAAAATAGGTGACATTTCCAAATTGTTAGGTAAATCAATTTTATAGGAATTCTGCCCATATTTCTCCAATATCTTGCAAGGACCTATTCTCCTCATTTGCAGCTTAGTAGGAATCCCCTTCTGTAATCTGGCTTTGTTCAGATGTACCATTACCAGATCTCCAATTTTAAATTGAACTTCTCTCCTTCCTTCATCTACCTTCTCTTTTAATCTTTGATTTGCCTCAA
>MU227555.1:2926755-2944265 GCA_018584345.1 Thuja plicata | reverse complement strand
GTTCAGTCCCTAATGTTTTAAATTGTCTTCCAAATTTTGCTGAATGGTTGATTTAAGTGTAGTTATTTGAAGGTTAAATAGAAAACTAGTATCTAAAATTTTTGTGATTGAAAGCACAGGGCAGAACCTTTCTCTTCTAGACTCCTACTCTTTCATAGGAATCTCACTTTGGACCCTACTCACTTCAGGATCCCCTAGACTCATGCTTGAGTCTCTTAGGGTTACTCACAGACCCTAACCAGAAGGATTTATATACTCCCTCTCTCCTAGGTTTCCTACCCACTGAAATGCTTCACTCTTCATCTTATCTTCTTCTCCATGACTGAATAAAGTCAGTCATGCACCCTTCTCTTTCTATCTCTCTCTCCTACAAGTTCTCTAGCCGGACCATTCAGCTCGCCTAGGACTTGTCTGCAATTCTGACTAGCCTCTTCTCAATCCCAAACACAAAAATAGAATAAAAATACATGAGGGATGCTTCTTGACGGTCACACTACACAGGATGGATTATAAGAGTCAAAAAGCATCCATGAGACTTGACTAAATTCAAAATCCTACTCTACAGAAGTCTGCACACAATACAAATCTACACAGAACACACCGAAAAACTCTTCTTATTGAAAATCAGAAAGTTACAATTCACACACACAGAAAACTTCTTCTGCTAGCCTTCACAATTCCAGTTCTTCAACAAACCCCTTCTACAAGTTTTCTCCCTTGATTATCTATTCGACCTCTTCTTTATTTGTAACCATTTTTAGGTTACCTAGCCGCCTGAGGATTCTAACTACCTCGGCTCTTCGTATTCCTCCTGTAACTGTCATCATTCTCATCATCAGCATGGTTGTCGACGTGGACAACATTCTCCTCCATTTCACTAATTCTTCCACTTTCCCCAGTGGTATTGACCAGTTAACCTATTTTCTTCCTCTGTCCACGAAATTGTAACTCTTTTCTTAGCTCGGGTCCCGATCCTACATTTTCCTTACTCTGAAAGTTTAATCGCATAGTCGCGAGTCTTAAAAACCCTGCATGCCTTAACCCTGCGACCTTGCGATAGTCTGTTGTCGCACTCTCACAACACTTCGAGATGAGCTAACGATTACCCTATGAGTACGTGATACATTGTTGTCGCACTCTCGCACCTCTTGTAGACAAGCTACCGATTGCCTTGCGAGTACACGATACATTAATGAAACCTTTTTGTCATAGCATTGCGAGTCTTATAGCCTACCTGCCGGTTCATCTGCGACTGGGCGATAGACTGTCATCACATTGTAGCGACCCTTATAGCTTAACTGTCGATTCACCTTGCGATTGTGCGATAAGAATTATCGCATCATCGCAAACTATTTTCCTTAGCCGCCGATTACCTTGCGACTATGCGATGAGCCAAAATTCACTGGTTTTTTTGTTTAACCGCCCTTGTGCTAGGAGTTACGAGCTGTTAGGGTTTAGGAAGATAGTTGACTGCTAACTGTGATCTGCTCCCGGACCACCATTGCTAAACAGCTAGGGCTTCAGAGCTAAAACCCTAGGGTGCTCTACACCAATGATGCTAGTCATATTGCTCATCTTTTCTTTAAAGAAATAGTGAGGATCCATGGGTTGCCAACCAATATTATATCAGATAGAGATGTAAATTTTATGGGGCACTTCTAGAAAACATTATGGAAGAGATTGGGAACCAACTTGGTACATAGCTTGGCATATCATCAACAAACAGATGGCCAAACATAGGTAATTAACAAAGTTCTTGGTAATTTGTTGAGGTGTCTAACCAAGGAATATGGGTAAGGATGGGAACAATTCATTCCTCAAGCAGAATTTTCCTATAATTACAGTACCAACAGGACTACTGGTAATAGTCCATGTGAAATTATGTATGGATTACATCCAAGGGGTGTACTTGAACTTAGGGACTTAAAGGTTTATGATGGTATCAATGGACATGCAGATGATTTTGCTGAGTCAATGAGAGAGGTTCATGAATAGGTGAGAAGGACATTAATGGAAGCTATTAATAAGCTTAATTCTAAAGTGGATGAAAAGAGAAGAGACCTACAGTTTGAAGTAGGAGACTTCGTGATGGTGTTTTTGAACAAGGCCAAACTACAAAAAGGCATTCCTAGAAAGCTCTGGATGAAGAGGATTGGCCCATGTATAGTGTTGGCTAATTATGGATTGAATGTATACAAGTAAGACTTACCAAAGGAGATGTCCATTTATCCCATTTTCAATGAGAAGGATATGGTAGAGTACAAGGGTCTAGAGATATATGAGAAAGAGTATAGTACATAGGTGACTAAGGACATGGAAGACTAACACCCTTAGTTAGTTCAAATCTCCACTCACGTACTTCACCCTGAAAGACTAACACCCTTAGTTAGTTCAAATCTCCACTTCTCCTACTTACACTTAGAAGAGTCTAAGTGTCAATTTCCACAGTAACATTCATGAATCATCTGTAAGGGTTAGGAATTTCATTTGATCAATTTGGAATCCATCTTGATGGATCTCCTTCCCATTTTAAGTTGAGTCCAAGTTTTTTTCTTCAAGAGGCCTAATTAGGCTTATCTCCTTGTAGCCCTTGACAGTGTGTTTTTCTCACTTCTTGCAAAACTTTTCCAAAGACCTCAAAATTATCACAGCATATCCAGATACCCTTTTCCATTTCACAAAGTATTTTTTAATTCTCAAACCCCTAAGTCATTCGTACATAGGGTTCCTATTAACTAGGTCTTATAGGGCTAATAGGCCTAAAATATAGGACAGTCTGCAACATTAGGAAAAAATCATTCAAAATTTGTCTTCAATGATTGGTATGAACTTAAACATTTTAGTATGTCAAGGTAACACTAAACCCTAACTATAAATGTACTTAGACCATACAATTCTACCTTTCCCTGCATATGAATGCTCACTGTTACTCCTCCAAACCACTTACCGGATAGTGCATGCTCGCTTAGGGCTTGGATCTAACAATAGAAACTTGCACTTCTAAGACTCCTACTTCTACACTTATGTACACTACTAACTCCACTAACATTTCCATCTACCCTTAGGTGTTTCCCATGGTTAGATTTAATGGGGGATCCATGACTTGACTGACTGGTTAGGACAGGACCAATGAACCTCCTAGTTACAAGACAATTTAACTACGACTGTATACTATCTCTAATCGAATAACTCACTGAATGAAAAGTTCTTCTAACTCTCCTAAGAACACAAAACAACCATTATTTTCAAGAACTCAATCCATTCAATGTGATTGTTTCAAAGAAATGCTCAGGATTAATGAAAACTCAGAATTGCAAAGCTATATTCAACTTCAAACTTGTTGCAAAAACAAAAACTCCCTACTTGATTCAAGTCCTTCTCTCCATTATAGTCCTTCTTCCACCATTATAGGGCCTTTTTGGTTGATTTCCCACTCCTAGTTTCAAGGAGAATCCGATGTAACCATGTTGCATGCAACATTTGCAATTATTGCAAATGTTGTCATGACAACAATTTAGCAACTTTTGGCATCTTTTCCATTATGCCTTCTCCCTACATTTTAGGACCTCTAACCTCTCCATTTTGAGGATCCAAGATCATTTAAGGCCCTATGGCATCTCTATGTTGTCAATTATGAGTTTAGGACACATTCATGACTCCAACCTCAAATTTAACAACTAAGCCTAAGAATTTGAAAATACTACTAACAATGGATATTAATGCGACCTTAGTCCTAATGACTAACTCACTTAGCCTACATTGCAAAGACCTACTAAGGTCCAAAAACAAATAACCTATCTTGACTTGGCTGATGTCAAGTACAAGCCAAATTGAACAAACATGGAGGTTAGCCTAGGTGCTCTTGCACTATCCTCCCCAAAATAAAAAGATCAATCCACCCTTGGATTGAGGATGCCTGGATTAATCCCCATCTTCTTGAACTTTGATTCTTTGACTCATACTGCATCTACATTGTCTTGATCATGTCTTTTGACCAAATGTTCCTTATACTCTTTGGTTTTGGTCTTTTTGTATAGTCTTGTATCTAGTATGCTTTCAGCTCCTTTGACTATAGCAGAGGGTAATTGTAGCTCCTCCACGTCTCTGATTACTTCTTGAAGATTCTGATCCAAGTCTTTCTCTGGTCCTTTGTAAGGACTAAGTCTGCAATGTTGAAAATAGGTGATAGTCCACTGTCTTCCGGGAGTTCAACTTTGAATCCATTTTCACCATACTTAGCCAAGATGCAGCAAGGGCATGTCCTTCTCATCTGAAACTTGTGAGTGACTCCCTTTTTCAATATTTATTTGTTGATATGTATCAACACCATGTCACCCACACTGAACTCAACTGTCCTCCTACTTTCATCAACTTTTGCCTTATGTTTCAAGGTGTTCTCTGTCAAGGTTTTTTAGACTGTATCATGTATTTCTTGCATGGCATAAGAAAAATAATCTTCATATCCACTTGCTTTCACTCCATCCTTCAATTCTCTCTACTCATAGACTCCTCTAGGATGTAATCCATACACCACCTCAAAGGAGCTCTTCCCTATTGATCTATTTATGGTGTCATTGTAGGCATACTCAGCCTGTCCAATCAATTGATCTCATTGTTTTCCGTATTCCTTTGTCAAGCACCTTAGTAGATTTCCAAGGCTTCTATTCACCACTTCGGTCTGACCATCAGTTTGGGGATGGTAGGCAGATCCAAAGGATAAATTATTGCCTAATCTTTGCCAAAGATTCTTCCAAAATTGACTCATAAATTTGGTGTCTCTATCAGACACAATGCTCTTAGGTAACCCATGGATTCTCACTATCTCTTTGAAGAATAGAGAGGCTATTTGGCTGGCATCATTAGTAATCTTGCATGGCACAAAGTGAGCCATTTTACTAAACCTATCCACAACTACATAAACACTATACATGCCTTGTCTTGTTTTGGGTAACCCAACTACAAAATCCATGCTCAAGCAATCCCAAAGTCTAGTGGGAATAGGTAGGAGCTGATAAAGGCCAACATTTGAAGAAGTACCTTTGGCTCTTTCACATACTATACAACTCTCCAGATACCTTTTGACATCAAGATTCATCCTCTGCCAATAGTAGAACCTTTGAACAAGTTCTTGTGTCTTTGTGATCCCAAAGTGACCACTCAATGCACCATTGTGCTTCTCTTGAATCATATTCTCCCTAATAGAGCCTCTACGGACACATAACTGATTTCCCTTAAACAAAAGGGTACTTTGCAAAGTATATTCAGCATACTTACTATTAAAATGGTTTTTTTATTTAGCACATACCTTGTAAATGTCTCCAAAGTCCTCATCTTTAACATAGAGGTCTGTGAAGTGATCTATTCCCATGCTCTTCAACTGAATCTCTTAGATAGTAAAAGCTCTTCTTGATAATGCATCTGCAACTTTATTGAGGACACCTTTCTTATGTTTGATGTTAAAGGTGTAAGATTGAAGGTGCTCAACCCACTGCATGTGCTTGTGGCTCAACTTCTCTTGAGAATTCAGAAAACTTAAAGCTTGATTATCTGAAAAAACAATGAATTCTTTGGGCAGCAAGTAGTGCCTTCACTTTCTCAAGGCTTGAACCAATGCATACAAATCAAGGTCATAAGAAGAATACTTCTTCTTTGATTCACTTAACTTATCAGAATGAAATGCTACGGGTCTACCCTCTTGGCTTAGGATATCTCCAATAGCTATGTTGCTTGCATCACATTCAATTGTAAAAAGCTTCTCAAAGCTTGGAAAGACTAGCACTGGTTGGGTAGAAATCTTTTCCTTCAGCAACTCAAAGCTCTTATTATCTTGTTGATTCCATATGAACTTGGTCTTCATTCGTCCTTTGATGGTGTCCAACATAGGAGCACAAATAGCACTAAATTGCCTTACGAACTTCCTATAATACTGAGCAAGGCCATGAAAAATTCTTACCTCTATTTCCATCCTTGGAGTAGGCCAATTCATGATGGATTCCACTTTACTTTTGTCTGTTTTTATATTACCATGAGATAGAACAAATCCTAGGTACACTATCTCTGATTTGATGAATTTACACTTCTCCAAGTTAATCATGAGATTCTCTTCATGTAGTTTCTTGAGTAATAATTCCACATGTTTGAGATGTTCCTCTCTTGTTTTACTAAAGATGAGTATATCATCTAAGTATACCACTACAAACTTGCCAATGTCATCTTTAAGTACTTCATTCATCAGCCTCATAAAAGTTGATGGAGCATTTGATAGGCCAAATGGCATGACTAGCCATTCATACAGCCCTTCAGTGGTCTTGAAGGTTGTCTTCCACTCATCTCCTTCATTCACTCTTATCTGGTGATATCCACTTTTCAAGTCTATATTTGTGAAATACCTTGCACCTCCTAGACAATCCATTAAGTCTTCTATCCTAGGGATAGGGAACCTATATCTGATAGTGATCCTATTTATGGCTCTGGAGTTAGTTCATAATCTCCAAGTACCTCCTTTCTTAGGGGCTAGGACTGTGGGTACAACACAAGAAATAATACTCTTCCTTATAAGACCCTGTTCTAGTAACTCTTGAATTTGCCTAGCTATTTCCTCATTCTGTTGAGGATTCATCTTGTAGGCTGCCTTCTTGGGTAGGGTAGCTCTAGGAATAATGTCAATATTATGGCTTATGGGTATTATAAGGGGTAAGGTTGATGGTTGTCCATCACTTACAATACCTTCATACTTCTACAACATTTCTTGTATCTCTTGGGGCAGCTCTGTTCTCTTCACCATTTTGTCTTCAACTTGCTTGGGCTTCAACATTAGTGCAAAGAAAAATCCTTCTCCTTCCTCCATGGCTTCCAAGAACTCTTTCTCGCTCACCATTAGTACATTGGGACCAGCTGTCTTCATCTCTACATCTTCTAACAATGACTGAATTTTGAAAGTCATGTTATCCTTCTTGAAAGAATAGGACTTCTTTACTCCATCATGGATAGCCTGGCAGTCAAATTGCCATGGATTTCTTAGGATCAAATGAAATGCATCCATGGGCAGCACATCACATAGTACCTTGTCCTTATATCTCCCTATAGAGAACTCCACCCATGCTTGCTCATTCACTAAAACATGTTGGCCCTTATTGAGCCATGTTACCTTGTAGGGATGAGTATGAGGTATCCTTGTCATGTTTAGTTTTCTAACTATCTCCTCTGATAAAATATTATCAGTAGAACCTAAGTCTATGGTAGCCCTACATAATTTACCCATTACCTTACATTTGATTCTAAACAAAGACCTCCTTTGGCTTGGCTCCTCCTTGATTGGCTCCTTGATCAATGTTCTCCTCATCATGAGGTTCTCACCTTCCTCTGAATTTAATGGAACCTCAATGTGTTTATTAGCTGCATTTGTGTCTTCTTGGAGTAAATTAGTCCTCTTGTTACCTCCTTGATAATTACTACCCTTCTCTGGATACCTATAGGCAGGGTGTCCCATTTGGTTACAATGGTAACATTTCATATTAGCAAAGTAATTTCCTCTTCCTTGTCCACCACTTCTACATCTAAAATTGGAGTTCCTTTCTCTACCACCTCTACTAGAACTTGCTTCTTTTTTCTTATTATATTTGAATTCTCCTTGTGTCCTTAATTCTGAACTCCTTCCACCATAGCCACCTATTTGTCCTCTACTATCTCTTCCTTTAGAACTTTGTTCTTGCTTCCTCTTTCCTTTCTCCTATATCTTCAAGGCCATTTGATAGCATTATTAGATGTTTTTGAAGTTCAATAGACTCATTTCTTCTTGAATAGATCATTTGAGTCCATTCAAATACCTAGCTAGCTTGATACTTTTATCTTCAACCACTTGTGACCGTAGGCACAACTTTTGGAACTCTTTAGTGTAGTCTTGGACATCTAGATATTTTTGTCTTAGATTATGTCTCCTCCTATGTAGCTTCACTTCATAATCATCAGGAAAATAGGTCTAATTCATCTTAGCCACCATGCCCTTCCATGTGGCTATAGGACTCTTTCCTTCTTTCTCTCTTTCAGTTTGAACAAACTTCCACCATGTGAGAGCTGAACCTCTCAATCTTGACTTGGCCACATTCACTTTTTGGGCCTCTGTGATACCATCACATTTAAAATGGTTCTCTATGTTTTCTATCCAATCCACAACTAAATCTGGATCCATCTGTCCACTAAATAGTGGCACACCCTCCAAAGCTTTACCACTTAAAACCTTCAATGCCTTTAAGGAGGGTTCTTGGTCAGTGACAAGGTCAGGGGTAGGATCTTCTTCTTCTAGTTCCACTCCTTTCTCCCTTGCTTCTTCTTCTTCTTTCTGGTCTATCTTATCTATCATCTTCTCAGCTTTGTCTTGGACTTGTCCCAGGAGTTGCTCCATTTGAGGCAACCTTTCTCTTAATGAATTGTTGTCTTCTTCTTGTTCTTCCACCTTTTTGGCTAACTTAGCATTAGTCACCATGACTTTGTCTTTTTTTGATCCTCTAGGTGTATTCTCTCCCACTAATTCAGTAGGCTGAAACATCCACCACAAGTGTGATCTTTGACTGGCTCTGATAGCAATATGATGTGAGTGTTCTAAGGCTTGCTAGCACTACAACTAAGAGACCTAGCTTGACTCTTTTAGGAACCTAATCTCCTCTAGGTCATGAATTGGATTAGATGATTAAATAATTCCAATTTCAAGTCTTCTCTAAGATTTCTCCACTCATGTGCTTCACCCTGAAAGACTAACACCCTTAGTTAGTTCAAATATCCACTTCTCCTACTTACACTTAGAAGAGTCTAAGTGTCAATTTCCACACTAACATTCATGAATAACTTGCAGGGGTTCCCAAAACCATGTTGACATTGCATTTCATCAATTTGGAATACATATTGATGGATCTCCTTCCCATTTTTAGTCGAGTCCAAGTTTTTGCCTTCAAGAGGCCTAATTAGGATTATCTCCTTGTAGCCCTTGACAGTGTGTTTTTCTCACTTCTTGAAAAACTTTTCCAAAGACCTCAATACTCTAAGACTATATCCAGATACCTTTTTCCATTTCACAAAGGATTTTTTAAGTCTCAAACCCCTAATTCATCTGTACATAGGGTTCCTATAAACTAGGTCTTATAGGGCTAATAGGCCTAAAATCTAGGACAGTCTACAACATTAGGCAAAACTCATTCAAAATTTTTCTTCACTGATTGGTATGAACTCGACCATTTCACTATGTCAAGGTAACACTAAACCCTAACTAGAAATGTACTTAGACCATACAATTCTACCTTTCCCTACATATGAATGGTCACTGTTACTCCTCCAAACCACTTACCGGACAGTGCATGCTCGCCTAGGGCTTGGATCTAAAAATAGAAAATTGCACTTCTAAGACTCATAACTCTACACTTATGTACACTACTAAATCCCCTAACATTTCCTTCTACTCTTAGGTATTTCCCATGGTTAGATTTCATGGGGGAGCCATGATTTGACTGACTAGTTAGGACAGGACCGGTGAACCTCCTAGTTACAAGACAATTTAACTACGAATGTAGACTATCTCTAATCGACTAACTCCCTAAATGAAAAGTGCTTCTAACTCTCCTAAGAACACAAAAAAACCATTAGTTTCAAGAACTCAATCCATTCAATGTGACTATTTCAAAGAAATGCTCGAGATTAATGAAAACTCAGAATTGCAGAGCTATATTCAACTTCAAACTTGTTACAAAAACAAAAACTCCCTTCTTGATTAGATTCCTTCTCTCCATTAGATGTCTTCTTCCACCATTCTATGGCCTTTTTGGTTGATTCCTCACTCCTAGTCTCAAGGATAATCTGATGTAACCATGTTGCATGCAACATTTGCAATTATTGCAAATGTTGTCATGACAACAATTTAGCAATTGTTGGCATCTTTTCCATTATGCCTTCTCCCTACATTTTAGGACCTCTAACCTCTCCATTTCAAGGATCCAAGATCATTTAAGGCCCTATAGCATCTCTATGTCCTCAATTATGATTTTAGGACACATGCATGACTCCAACCTCACATTTAACAACCAAGCCTAAGAATTTGAAAATACTACTAACAATGGCTATTAATGTGACCCTAGTCCTAATGACTAACTCACTTAGCCTACATTGCAAAGACCTAATAAGGTACAAAAAAAAAACCTATCTTGACTTGGCTAATGTCAAGTAAAAGCAAAAATGAACAAACATGGAGGTTAGCCTAGGTGCTCCTGCACCAAAGAGGGTGATTTCAAGAAGCATGGCATCATCCTGGAGCTTATCACACCTCAGGTACCCTAACTCTTTTGTTGCAGGGGGAGAATGGTGTAGGAGCACCTTAGGGTCTTAGTTGGATCCTAAATCAATTTTGGATTTTAGGTGGTTTTATCCAACCACCAATGAATAAGGACTGAGATAAAGTACGAAAGTGTGTATGTAAATAGGATTTGTTGAGTGTTGTCTTTGGTTTAGTCCAAGAAGGTCCTAAATAGTCAGTTTGCAATAGGTGACTAGGAAAGTCAAAAGTGGGACAAACTTTGAAAAAGACTCCAAAATGGAGTGGCACATGTACTTTTGGTGTTTTTGAGTGTTTTAGGATCCAATGGAGTGATTTTGGATCGAGTTGTGCAAGTTCGGATAGTAGAATGTCACAATTGCAAAAGTTGTAAAAGTTGCTCATGACAAATTTGCAATTTTGCAAAGTTATCACGACAACATTTCCTAGAATGTTGGAAAGAGATTTAATGAGGTCTTAAACCCAACCTAAGGGCATGAGCATGTGTAAATGGATAACTTAAGACCAAAAAAAACCTAATTTATTGGTTGGACATCAGATTGTATAGATTGAGTTTGGAGAGAGAAAGAATTTGGTCTATTTTGAGTTACAGAGCCTTCATCCACAATTTAATGGATTGAATGGTGGATATTTGTGTTGGATTTGTGTAAAGGAGTTCATTTAATTAATCTATGTGGTGGTAGTTTAGAAATTTGGTACTTTCTTTTACTATTTTGTAAATTCTTTAGTTCTAACTGTGTCGTTGTCCAGTCCAGAGATAGTTATGTAAATATGGAATTTTCTTGAGTTCCCGTGGTTGGATCCTTATGGAAACATGGAATCAAGGAAGGAAATTTTTAAATAGTGTAAATACAGATTTTGGAGTCCTTGTGTGCAGCGGAGCTAATTTTACAAGCAGGCCCTAGGTGAGTACAAAGATATTTGGCTAGGGGTTTGCATAGTTGTAGAGGCAAGAGGACTTGCTAAATGGATTGGTTTGTGCAAATCTTGAGGTGGTGAATGTAGGGTAATGTATCATGGACATGTGGTTGATATGAGAGGTTTTTATTAGTTCAGGTGAGAACATTGGGAGCTAAAAGAAGAAAAATTGTCATACATGCCCTAGAAATCCTTAAAAATAGGGGTTTGTTGAAAGTCTAGTGTACAGACAGTTTGGGGAATTGAAACCTAGACAATATTGAAACTTAGGGTGAACATAAAAAGAATCTATAGTTATTTTTGTGGATTTATAGGGATATTTGGGAGGAAATCCAAGTTTTTAGATTCTAGGAGGCCTAATTGGGCTAAAAAGGCTACAAGTCCTAAAAAGTAGAAACTTATAAACTCGATGGAAGAAATTTGCAAGAATCCAATAGATGTTGGAAAGATTGCTACAATGTAGACAATTGTTATTTTTTCATTGAATTCAAACCTTAACTGGTGAGACTAGCGCTGTATGTTTGAGTACCTTATCCATTGATTGATGAAGATTTGAAAAGAATGGGATAACAAGAAGACCAAGGAAATGGTTGAGTTATGAGTATAAACTAGGGTACTTGATCATCTGGAACTTTGGTAAAGTGATACATTGTTTATGTAGCACTGACAGTTCACTGGAAGGTCAATGCCAAGCAAAGTAAAGATGATTTTGAGCGCCAGTGAAATGCTGAGGGAGACAGTGAAATGTCGAGCATCAGTATTTTGTTTATTGATGAGATTTGAGATCTATGGCCAACATAATTGATTTTATTGGGATATAAATTATTAATTAAGATTGGTCCATACTCATTTAATGCACGGGAAACCATTATTAGCACATGGATTCAATGGTTAATTAATGACTGTATTGGAGAAGTAAATTAAATGTAAAGATAGAAAGATCCATTGGATTTGACCTAACCTAGGATATATGATCTTGGTTAAGTGGAAAAATATTTATCTAACCTAGATGAAGAGGTATAATATAACCTACTATGGTCATTGTTAAGATATCGAAGTAGAATGCAAAGTGTTGCATGGTTAATTGACTGATTGGAAAGACCTAAGCAGTGAAGGCTGAGTAGAGAAGCAGAGAGATTGCTTGATGGATTTCCAAGCAGATTTGAAGTTTGAGATGAGAATGGAGGCCACTTAGTGAATTAGCATTAGAGATGAAACTGGATCTGGACTTGCAAAGTAAGTTGTATGAATCAGATCACACCTGCTGATTACTTTCTAACCATTGTATCAGTTCAAATCCTTTAACTAGGTTGACCTAACAGTCATTGTATAAATCCTTTTAACAAGGTGACATTAAGATTGGAATGTTCTAAGTCCTCTAATAAGACCACTCCTAACATGGTGATTAAATCCTTTAACCAGGTCACATTTGACAGTGTGTTTTGTAACCTTTAACAAGGTTGGCTCCTCATACAGCATTACTTCAAAAGAGTAAAATTTTGGTAGCATGTTACTGGTGGTTTTTCCCATATTAGGTTTCCATGTTAAATCATGGTGTTAAAATGTGTGAATGTTATTGTTGTGTTTTACTGTTAAGTTTCTGCAAGCTTATTTCATTAGTACAGTAAACTGCACACTTTTATTGTTTATTACTATCGAGCAGATCTGAGTTGTTGAAGTTTATTTAAAGTTATATATGGGCACATCTAGACTTGAGGATAAATAATTCACCCCCCTCTCAGTTATTCTCAATTCATATTAACAATTGGTATCAAAGCAGTGTTCTCTTGAAAATTTTGAAGGTACTTGGAGATAAAGATCAAGATGTATAAAAGGGATGGACCAAAGATCAACAAGGAAAACTTTCCTGCATGGAAAATTTTGATGAAACTTCATTTGGCTGGTATTGGTGATTATGCTAAATGACATATTGAAATAGAATATGTAGCCCCTACTGGAGTTCTGAATGTTGCAAAACTAAGAGAGAAGCATGAACATAATCAAGCAATGTTGTAACTTGCATCATCTCTGAACTATCATGAATTTGAGGACATCAAATACTATACAAGTGCAAAGAAGATGTGGGATGCACTTACAACCATCTATGAAGGTGATACAAATGTACTGAGAGCCAAATCTGAAAGCTTGAGAGGTAAGTTTGATGATTTAAAAATGCAAGGAGAAAATATAGTGCAATACTATGATAGGATAAAGGAAGTTGTAAATGCTATTAGAGGAGCTAAGGGAGTCATTGATGAAGATACTATCATGAGCAAGGTACTGAGAACACTTCTTCCTATTTATTCTATTAGAGTATCTACAATTCAAGAACTGAGATGTACTCCTAATAACAATTTAACTCTGGAAAGTCTGGTAGCCAGACTTACTACATTTGAGATGTCAAATTTTGACAATTATACTCCACAAGCTATTGAATTTGCATTCAAGTCACAGATGGTCATGAAAAAATCTAAGAAAGGAAAGAAATGTGTAGATAGTGATAGTGACACCTCAGATGATGATCTAGAAGAGCTTGAGGCACTTATGTCAAGAAGACTAGCAAGAGGAAAAGGAAAATTCAAAGGTAAACTTCCTATTATTTGTTTTTCTTGTAACAAAGTTGGTCATATTGCAACTAGATGCCCTCACAAGAATGAGAAGGATGAAACAAGGGACAACAAGTACAAAGATAGAAAGGATGACCAAGACTACAAAAAGTACAAGGACTACAAAGATAAAGGTAAGAAATCCTACTATATAGCTAAAGAAGCTTCTGAAAGTGAATATGAAAAATCTGATGAAAATGATATAGAAGTCGTGTATGTTGCAATGAAAGAAGATTTTGATGATGATGAGAAAAATGAACTAATTTCTTATATGAGTAAAGGTGATCATTGTATTATTGACAGTGGTTTTTCACATCACATGACTGGTGATAAGGACAAATTTGAAACATTAGATCAATGCAAAGGTGGATATGTTAAATTTGGTAATGACACACCTTGTAGAATCAAAGGGAAAGGATCAATTCAATTGACTAATAAGATAAGATGTGATGATGTATACTAGGTTGATGATCTTAAGTATAACTTGTTGATTGTTTCACAGCTAAACACTTCTAGTTACAGAGTTGAGTTCCATCACAGGAAAGCAAAGATCTATGATACAAATGGAGAATTAGTTGGAGGTAGTGAGCAAACAAAAGGTAACTTGTTTTATCTGGATTTAGCTGAAGAGACATGCTTTTTTGCACAATATAATGATGTTTGGCTATGGCATAAGAGGCTATGTCATTTTAACTCTGATAACTTGGTAAGCATAAGTAAATTGAAAAAGGTTAGAGGGATGCCTAAGTTAAAGAAACCTGAGAATGTAATGTGTACTCAATGTCAGTAGGGCAAGATGACTAAATCTAGTTTTAAAAGAAAAACTCATACTTTTGAGAATATTCTGGAATTAGTTCATACTGACCTTTGTGGACCTATTGGTGAGAAAAGATATAGTGGTGACAAATATTTTATTCTATTTGTAGATGACTACTCTAGGATGATGACTGTTATGTTTCTCAAAGAAAAATCTGATGCATTTCAGATATTTAAGTGGTACTTGGAAAAAGTTGAAAAGGAAACAGGTAAGAGCCTGAAATGTATGAGATCTAACAGAGGAGGAGAGTTTATTTCTAATGAGTTTAACAGGTTCTACAATGATCAAGGGATAAAAAGACAGATATCAACACCTAGGACGCCACCACAGAATGGTATAGCTAAAAGGAGAAATCGATCTATCATGGATTGTGCCAGAACATTAATGATGGAGAAAAATGTTGCACATAAATATTGGAGAGAAGTTGTAAGCATAGTTGTTTATACCCTGAACAGAGTACAAGTCAAGAAAGGTACAAATTCTACACCTTATGAGCTATGGTATGGATATGCACATAGAGTAAGTTATTTCAAAGTCTTTGGGAGAAAATTTTTTATACTGAAGGATAACAGAAATGGTAAAATTGATGCTAAAGGAGAAGATGGAATATTTCTTGGATATTCTACTAAAATTAAGGCATACAAATGTTTGAATTCTAACACTAACAAAATTGTGGAAAGTGCAAATGTTAGAATTGATGAATATGTAGAAAGAAATAAAACTGAAAGCATGATTGAGCCTAAAAGTTACAGATCATTCACATATCCTGAAGAAGAGGATTCTAAAGAAACTAAAAATAAAGTTGCCAAGCAACAGTCTGCACCTACCTAGACACAAAATGACATTGCCGAGAAACAGGAAGTGACTTTTGAGCTATCTGATTGAGATGTCGAGTCACAGTTTCACCCTGGGCTGAACTTGAATGATCAAAATGAAGCTGAGAAAGAGCCTACTTTGGAAAAATATGTAAGAAGACACCATAAACCTGATCAAATCATAGGAGAAAAGGATTCTTCTGTCATGACAAGAGGAAAATTAAGAGAAGACACATGTTTGTTGTGTGATTTCAAGCCTAAGACATTATAAGATGCTTTGGATAATGAAGACTGGATTCAAGCCATGAATGAAGAGATAGACCAGATTGAAAAGAACAAGACATGGAAACTAGTACCTAGACCTGAAAAAAAAATGTAATTGGTACTAACTGGGTATTCAGAAACAAGTTGAATGAACATGGAGAGGTCACAAGGAATAAAGCAAGACTGGTATGCAAGGGTTATGCACAAGAGGAAGCAATTGACTATGGAGAGACATTCACCCCAGTTGCAAGATTGGAGGGTGTGAGAACTCTACTTGCATATGAAGCATACAAAGGATTTCAAGTCTATCAAATGGACGTGAAGTCTGCATTTCTAAATGGGATACTAGAAGAAGAATTATATATTGAACAAGCTGATAGATTTGATGACCCAAGTAAGAGGAACATGGTTTGCAGACTGCACAAGACGTTATATGGACTGAAGCAAGCACCAAGAGCATGGTATGAAAGATTGCACAATTATCTGATGAATATTGGATTTGCAAGAACTAATGACAACAACAATTTGTATTTGAAGATAGAGCAAGGTAAAGGAATTTTATTGGCTGAAAGTTTTGTGGATGACATCATATTCAGTGGACAAGATATGATATGTAAAGAATTTTCAAAAGAGATGTAAACTAAATTTGAAATGTCTATGTTTGGTGAGATAAAATTCTTTTTTGGACTACAAATACATCAAATGAAGAATGGTATCTATATTACTGGTGCAGAGCACCCTAGGGTTTAGCTCCAAACCCTAGCAATTCTTGTTGAGTGATCAAAAGGAGCAGATCACAGTTAGTTTTCGGTCCTTATCATTAAGCCTGAATAGTTCTTCACTCAGTCGCAAAGTCGCAGAGCCAGTGGAGAGCAGAAAAATCATGCATCGCACACTCGCAAGCTAGTCATGAGTTAAGTTTATTAGTGAGCGAGTGGACGACGAGGAACTAGTCGCTCAGTCACAGATGGCTAGCAGAAAAGACAGTGCACGACAATGCGACAAGGATCTCATCGCACAGTCGTGAGTCAATTCATAGTCAGTGAAAACCCGGTGTGACAACGCGACGAGCGCTTAATCGCTCAGTCGCCGAGCAACAAACAACTAAGTAGGATGTGTGAGTGAGCGACACCTTGTGCATCGCAAGGTCGCAGGTGACTTGGCGGTTAAGTGAAAAGCACGGTGAGTGCGTGACTACAGTGTATCGCTCAGTCACAAGGCAAAGGTCAGCTCAGATGAAAACATCACAACAGCGCGACAGTGAGCTCATCGCTCAGTCGCAAAGGAATTAACAGCTCGGGTTACAACACGGCGAGTGCGTGACTTGAGCTCATCGCTCAGTCGCCGAGATATGGCCAGCTCATCAAAATGAGTTGCGAGTGTGTGACGGACGTGCATCGCAGCCTCGCTAAGAAAGTAGCAGCTCAGATTGAAGTGCAGCGAGTGTGTGACTAATGTGCGTCGCAGACTCGTAGAGAAAATAACAGCTCATGGAAAGACAGTGTGGGTATGCGATTTGAGCTCATCGCTCAGTCGCAACATAAAACATAGCTTGGGACAATGCATTGCGGGTGTGCGATAAAGATTCATCGCTCAGTCGCGAGGTAAAAGTCAAGTCAGGTAAATGCATAGCGAGAGCGCGATGAGAAGGTAATCGCTCAGTCGCAGACCAAGACATGCAAGGTGATTTTCATTCGCGACTATGCGATAAACAACAGAAATAGTCAAATGATCAAACATACTGACGTGTCAGAAGGAGAAAGAGTTGAAAAGTC
>MU227555.1:2904035-2919785 GCA_018584345.1 Thuja plicata | reverse complement strand
GATTTGAGATTACATTGTAATTTGCAGTTTTCAATAAAGAAGAGTGTTCTGTGTGTTCTGTATATTTTCTATTGTGTACAAACTTCAGTAGAGTAGTATTCTGAGTTCATTTCAGTTTAATGGATACTTTTTGACTCTCATAATCAGGCGTATGGGATGTGACTGTCAAAAGGTAACCATCATGTATTTTTATTCTTTTTTTGTGTTTGTGTCTGGAACTGAGGAGAGACTAGTCAGAGTTGGAAACAAGTTCTAGGCGAGCTAGATGGTCCGGCTAGGGAACTTGTAGGGAAAGGAGATAGAGTGAGAAAGGTGCATGACTGATCTGATTCAGTCATGGAAAGTAAGATGAGATGAGGAGTGAAACATTTCGGTGGGTAGGGAACCTAGGTAAGAGGGAATAGGATAGTCCTTCTAGTTAGGGTCTGAGAGTAGCCCTAAGAGGCTCAAGGGTGAGCCTAGAGAGTCCTGAATTGAACAGGATTCCTGGTGAGATTTGTAGAAGAGAGTAGGAATCTCAGAGAGTAAGGTGACCTCCCCATCAATTACACATTCAAAATATATCAAGGAGATACTAAAAACTTTTGGTATGGAAGATTCAAAACCAGTGAGTACACCCATGGTTACTGGATAGAAGTTGACAAAGAATGATGATACAAAAGAGGTAAATCAAACACTGTACAAATCAATGATTGGTAAGATGCAATATGTTGTACATAGTAGACCTGATATTGCATTAGCAGTTGGAATTGTTGCTAGATTTTTTGCTAATCCAAAAGAGACACATATTATGGCAGTAAAAAGAATTCTAAGATATTTGAAAGGTACAGAAGACTACAGTCTATATTACAAAAAGAATGACAAGTTTGAAATCAGACTCTATACTGATTCTGATTAGGCTGGTAATGTTGATGATAGAAAAAGCACCACAGGAGGAGCATTTCTTTTGGGGAAAATATTAGTTTCCTAGACAAGCAAGAAACAGAATTGCACCTCACAATCTATAGCTAAAGCTGAGTATGTGGCAGTAGTAGTTAACTATTCAAACATTGTGTGGTTGAAGATACTAGTCAAAGGTATGAAAGAGGAGATCACAGAACTAGTTGTCATAAATTGTGATAACATGATGCCATTAATATTTCTAAAAATCTTGTAATGCACTCTAAGACAAAAATATAACTATCAATTATCATTACTTGAGGGAGCTGGTACAAAAGAAAGAAGTGAGACTGGAATATGTGAACACTACAGAATAGTTGGCAGACATATTTACAAAAGCGTTACCCAAGGATGCTCATGAGTAACTAAGAGGTAAATTAGGGGTAATTCCCCTAGCTGAGGCTAACTAGTACTGAATGGTACTGTTGCACCAAATGTTTTAATCAGAACACTTGACACATTGATGCACAATCAGACACATTTTTAGGATGTTGCCTAAAAACTGTGAAGTGGAAAACCATAACCAAAAAGTAGATCAGTCATACACAAAGATGACAGGAACAACGTGATACAAAGATTAGAACAGAAAAATCTGCATGATAAAGATGTCAACATCTTTGGTATTTTTGTCAAAGAGGGAGATTATTGCTAAAACAATAGGTAACAATAGATACAAGGGAGATATTACTAAAAGAGGGAGCTAAATAGTAACAGAAAACATCAGTGTGATTATAGACATGGAGGGAGTCAGAATGAAGCCAAAGAAATTAATGAAAATTTGTTCATATCAAGAACATAGGCACTTTTTGGATTGTATGGTAACTTTGGTTGCAAATTATTGTTTTATATTTTAGTGTTGCCATCAATGCCAAAGAGGGAGATTGTTGGAAAGATTGCTACAATGTAGACAATTGTTATTTTGTCATTGATGTCAAACCTTAACTGGTGAGACTATCACTATATGTTTGAGTACCTTATCCATTGATTGATAAAGATTTGAAAAGAATAGGATAACAAGAAGACCAAGGAAATGGTTGAGTTATGAGTATAAATCAGGGTACTTGATCATCTGGCACTTTGCAAAAGTAATACGTTGTTTATCTAGCACTGATAGTTCACTGGAAGGTCAATGCCGAGCAAAGCAAAGTCGATGCCAAGCAAAGCGAAAGGTGATGCCGAGAAAAGAAAAGATGATGCTGAGTGCCAGTGAAATGCCGAGGGAGACAATGAAATGCCGAGCATCAGTATTTTTTTTATTGATGAGATTTGAGATCTATGGACGACATAATTGATTTTATTGGGATATGAATTATTAATTAAGATTGGTCCATACTCATTTAATGTACAGGAAATTGTTATTAGCGCATGGATTCAATGGTTAATTAATGACTTTATTGGAGAAGTAAATTAAATGTAAAGATGGAAAGATCTGTTGGATCTGACCTAACCTAAGATCTACGATCTTGGTTAAGAGTCAAAAGATTTATCTAACCTAGATGAAGAGGTATAATATAACCTACTATGGTTATTGTTAAGATATCGAAGTGGAATGCAAAGTGTTGCATGGTTAATTGACTGATTGGCAATACCTAAGCAGTGAAGGATGAATAAAGAAGTAGAGAGATTGCTTGATGGATTTCCAAGTAGATCTAAAGTTTGAGATGAGAATGGTGGCCACTCAATGAATTAGCATTAGAGATGAAACTAGATCTGGATTTGCAAAGTAATTTGTATGAATCAGATCATACCTACTGATTAATTTCTAACCATTGTATCAATTCAAATCCTTTAACCAGGTTGACCTAACAGTCATTGTATAAATCCTTTTAACAAGGTGACATTAAGATTGGAATGTTCTAAGTCCTCTAACAAGGCCACTCCTAATAGGGTGATTAAATCGTTTAACCAGGTCACATTTGACAGTGTGTTTTGTAACCTTTAACAGGGTTGGCTCCTCATAGGGCATTACTTCAGAAGAGTAAAATTTTGGTAGCGTGTTACTGGTGGTTTTTCCTATATTGGGTTTCCATGTTAAATCATGGTGTCAAAATGTGTGAATGTTATCGTTGTGATTTACTGTTAACTTTCTGCAAGTTTATTTCATTAGTATAGTAAACTACACACTTTTATTGTTTATTACTGCCGAGCAAATCTGAGTTGTTGAAGTTGATTTAAAGTTTTATATGGGCACATCTAGACTTGATGATAACTGATTCACCCCCCCCCCTCAGTTATTCTATATTCATATTAACAATAGAATGGATCAAGATTGATGGAATGTTAAAGGGGAATAGTAGGAACACCTATTTCCATGGTCAAGAATAGTTTGGGAGCATAGGTACTTGAATTGTGCCTATGGATGCATAGTTGAGTAGATAGGGATTGAGGAGAGTTTGAAGTTAGTGGAGAGATCTAGGTGGAGAAGAGGGACCATAGGAGTTTCCTTTAGTTAGGGTAGGGAGAAGTATCCTAGTAAGGTCTTAGGAAATTCCTTGAAAGAGAAAGAAAGCTCTTGTGAGTTAGATTATCCCCATCAAATATGTTTTTAGAAACAAGATGGATGAGGAAGGAATAGTGATGAGAAATAAGGGTAGACTGATTTGTAAAGGCTACTCACAACAAGAAGGCATAGAATTTGAAGAAACATTTTATCATGTTTCTAGGCTAGAAGCTTTGAGATTATCTATTTCTTATGTTGCACATAAATACTTTAAAGTACATAATATGGATGTGAAATCAGCATTCTTGAATGGAGATTTGGAAGAAGAAGTATACATAGACCAACCTGATGGATTTCCTTTAATAGAAAATGAAGACATGGTTTGTAAGTTGAATAAAGCATTTTATGGACTGAAACAAGCACCAAGAGCATGGTATACAAGACTGGACAAGTATTTACTTCATCTTGGTTTCAGAAAAGGTAACACAGATAGTAATTTATATTTAAGAATTGGTGAAGATGGAATCTTAATCATAGAAGTTTTTGTTGATGATATAATTTTTGGAGGCAATGATAAGATGAGTAAGAAGTTCTTTAAAGAAATGGGAAATGAATTTGAAATGTCAATGATTGGTGAGATGAAAATTTTTATTGGTTTGCAAATTAATCAGAGAAAGAATGATATTTTTATATCTCAGACCAATTATATTAAGGAAATGTTGAATAAGTTTGGAATGGAAGATTGCAAACTTGTTGGGACACCCATGGTGACTAGATACAAACTCACTAGTAATAATGAGACTCAAAATATTTTTCAGACAAAGTACAGATTGATGATTGGTGGTCTACAATATCTAACTCACACCAGACCAAATATTTCCAATGCAGTTGGAATTATGGAAGATATCAAGAAGATCCTAAAGAGACACACCTTGCTGATGTGAAAATAATTTTTATATACTTGAAAGGAACAATAGAATATGGATTGTGGTATGAAAAATCAGATGATTTTATTTTACAGGCTTACATTGATGTTGATTGGGCAAGTAATGTGGATGATAGAAAGAGTACAAGTGGTGGAGCATTTTTCCTTGGGAAAAGGCTGGTTTCTTGGTTAAGTAAGAAGAAAGACTATATTGCTCAGTCTACTTCAGAATCAAAGTATGTTATTGCTGCAATAAATTGTACACAAGTTGTTTGGATGAAACAAATGCTGAAGAACATTGGAATAATTTTTGAAGAGGCAATGTTTATCCACTGTGATAACACTAGCATAGTAAATATGTCAAAGAATCATGTAATCCATTCAAAGAATAAACATATTTCTATTAAGTATCATTTCTTGAGGGAGAAGGTAGCTAGAGAAAGAGATTAGACTGGAGTATATTAGAACAAATGAACAGATAGTAGATATATTTACAAAAAAAATTCCAAAAGATGCTTTTGAATATCTCAGAAGCATGCTTGGGGTGAGAGCCCCTCCCAGTGGTAATCAATTGATGCATACATGCATCAGTCCAGTGGCTTTCAGAGCTATATCATTTTTTGGACTTGATGTATGGATCTACTCCTCGGGGGGAGTGATCACAGGAACATTATGAAGCACATTTGGGTGATTTTGCACCTGGATGTTAGACATGAAGATTTGAAAAAGCTACACCTTATAGAAGATTACAAAAAAGATATGGCACCCTTTGCCATTTCTACAAAAGGGGGAAAGATTCTATGTGAAAATCCCTACTATTTTGGGGAGATTTGTGTTGATGGTATTGAAAAGATTGTATTGAGAAAGAGTACTTTTTGGGTTGATGGATTTTCCAATATATTTCTATCAATTCCAAATGGGGAGATTGTTGGATGATGTCAGATTTGGGTACTATTTATGTAGTTGATATTGATGTTTTGTCACTGATGTCAACATATGTTTCTGTGGAGAGAGTGGACTCGTTATGATAACTGACAGAAGTGTATGAAAAGTGTATGGATGAATTAGAACAATTGAAGGTAAGGATATGAAGAAGGTTGTGCGATGACCTTATTCCTAAGGTCACTTTGCTTAAGATTGCATATTGGTGGTGTTACAGATGTTCTAGTGAAGACTAGTTTCTGGATTGTGAGAGTGATGCTTGACAAAGATGGTCTTTGTATTTTGGGTATATATTACAGGCAAAGATTTTTTAGGGTATGCAAACTTAAAGAATGACGGAGGACACATTGAGGAATGTTGGGTATTGATCAATAGTTGTGAACATGTTGGTGACATTAGATGTGGCATGTATTGTGGAGAAGATCTATTTGGTGGCTGACTTCAGAGATGTAGCATGTATTATAGATTGTGAGTGTGGATTGTGGATCTTGGAGTATATATGATGTATTATAATTGATGTTTACGTATTTTAGGTATCGTGTGTATCTTAGCAAGGGGTTAAATAATTAGTTGTATATTGGAAAGCCCTAAGTGGCTGACATAATTAATTATTTATATTGGGAAAGGTTAATTTGCTGACCTAATCAATTATTGTATTAGGGTATATATAAGAGATATTTTATTTTGAAAAGATATATGTATGGTGAAAAGGTAATTGTGAAGACAGAGAAGTGTGGAAGCTGTGAGGCTTGTTTGGCTAGTGGATGTAGAGAAGAGTTTGTGATTGTAATACTTCATTGGAACTGACCAAGCAAAGACAGTTGCTATCAGATAGTTCATTGGATTCTATATTTCTCCATATACATTTGTTTGGAGTTTTAATCCATGAGGGAGGTTTTAGCCTTATTTGGGAAGTGTGTCTTGGCAGTGAGCCCATTAGTACTCTTGACTCCTAATAGGGTCTGTCCTTTAACATGGACTATGTACTGTAATGTTGTAATAATATCTTAACAGGGATAAATATTTTTAATAGTGATACTATACTCTCATTAAATCATTTGTGGACCATGCTAACTCCCACCAGGGTTTTACCTTTAACATAGTTTCCTTGACAACAAGTATTGTGTTATTGTGTTGGAATTTACTGTGTTATCATTTACATTCAAGTTTTGGTTTATAAAGTTTAAAGTTTAATATTATATATCACAACTCAATCACCCCTCCCCCTCTTAGTTGTGCTTGTGGACTATTATTCTTAATAGTTTCTAGGATGAAGGAAGCTCAAGTGGATGCTTTATTCATAGAAATAAATAGTTACAATAATTCTTTGAAGAGAAGAGAAGAAGAAAGAGAAGCATGGAAAGAGATAGCCATGGCGACACAAGAAGGAAATTACTTTAGATTCGGTTTAAAAACCAATGATTATGATACAGAATGTAGGGTGCTAGCATAAATGGGAGATGCAACTTATTGGAGGTTTAAAGAAGAGAAAGTAGAGAAGATAATAAAGGATAAGGGTAATGATTTGGCTATAAAAATTGTTCATAAAAGGTGTGAAAGATTGATGAAGATGGTTGATAAGTATTGGGATGCTTATTCTAACACTTTTAATGCAGAAGAGGAACGTAGAAGATTAAAGGATAGAATGAGACACAAAATGAACATAATTAATCCAGGGAATACAGAGCAGCTTTGGTTGGGCAAATTTTTATCAAGCACGCATGAGGAATGGGGTATGAAATTAAACATAGATATAAAGCGACTTTAGTGTGATGTCATGGATGCATTGCCCACTTTGTTGGAGGATGGTTTGATGATGCCATTCGAAAAATGGAAGAGTGTTCTTGTGGAAGGTGTAATAGTTGGATTTGCAGAGTTGTGGACCACCAACGATCTTTCCACTCATGCACTAGCAATAACCAAACAAATTTGTCAACAAGAATTTTTTCTAGAAGTTTCAAGTCGAAATGTTGAGGTCTAAAAAAATGAGGAATATAATATTAATTTGTCAAATATTAATCTATTTTTGTTAATATAGTTTATGTTTTCAAGCCTTAATCTTGATATAAATGTAATCTAGGACTACTAAAATAGGGATAGCCATTTTTGAATCAAGGGAGAAAACATTGTTAAGCTCTAAATATTAGACCTTGTTTTTGGATAAGTGTTTCAATGAATTTTATTTTGAGTGCACCGAATAATTTAATATCAACTCAAATAGAAGTTTGCAGGAATTTTCAAAGTTCCAATATGCTTGTACTTGTTCTGAATATTAGCATTTGTTTAAGTTGAATGGTTACATACTCTTCAATTTATGTATCTATATGGCAGATTGTGAGATTGTCTTTGGGGTTCTTTGAAGGAAACAATTAATTTCCTAAAAATGATTTAAATTAGTTTTGAACTTATTTTAAAAATTGAGGGTTACATCTACAGTATGAATGTAGAGTGATCTCTAGGGCATATTCATTTCCTAAAAAATCTACAACTGTGCTTAAGTGAGTGTTGTTGTTAGGGGATTCGTACATTTAAAGTGACCCCATACCGTACAATAAGGCATTGGTATTTTATGAAATTTGAGTGTGTGGTTATCATTACTCACAAATACTTAGTTAATCTATTATGTTACATTTTATTAAATAAGTCTTTCTACAAAACAAGTGTTCTATATAAAATCCACTCTAAATCTACTTAATTGTGTTTCTGTGTGAGCTAGTTGAAGAAAATAATTGGTAAACCCTCTTGAGTTTGTGGAACTCAAGGTCTAGAAGGTAGAAATACTTTATTACTGTTTCTATTATCCTTTCTTGATCCGTTTTGGGAAAAACAGACATCATACTTTTGTTACGGGTTTTGAGAAACAACGAGAAAAATACTCAACAATTAACATTGTAGGCAGTTTAGTCGTAAACATAATATTTAACCAAACCAAATTAAAAACCAAAATGAAGCCTCACCAAATATCAAATTTAAACATAACACAAGTTAATTATACTCTGATAGTAGGTATTGCTAAATTAAATCAAATATATTGAAGAGTTAATTTATTTAATTAATGTTTGAAATCACAATATGAGGGTAAGGGTAAGAGTTTACTTTAGGGTTGCTATTACTATTATGATTGGGAGTTTTCATTATGACAATATTTAAGGTTACATTTACAATTTAAAATCTCCACAATTAACCAACATCCATAATATCATAAATAATTTACATCTATCATCAAAAGCTAATTTAAAAGAATCAAAATGTATGAAAGAGGAAAGAAGATTTATAATATACATCACATATTAAGGTGCCCAATATGTATGTCAAGGCATATGTAAAAAACTAAAAGAAGAAAGAAGATTAATAGTATACGTCACATATTAAGGTACCTAATATGTCTGTCTAGGGATATGTAAAGACATCAAAGAGGAAAGAAGATTATTAACATACATCACATATTAAGGTGCCCATTATGTATGTCTAGGCATGTGTAAAAACAGCAAAGAGGAAAGAAGATAAATAGTATACGTAACATGTTATGGTGCCCAATATGTTTGTCTAGGCATATGTAAAGACAAGTAAGTTTATGTATCAATTAGCTGACCTTCTCAGCCACCTCTAAATGTCTTCCACATAGAATTTTGTTGTCGTCTAGGCACGCTGTCAGTCAGCACAAAGAGTGTGTTGTAGTCTAACATGAGTCTATTTGGTGGAATCCCTTGTGTTGCATCTAGCAGTTGCATTCCCCATGAAGTTAGATTGTGTGTACTCTCCATTACAATTTTGCAGTTCACCAATGGCCACAATGTCATAATATCATTGATAAGATTTTTCTGCTCGTTTCTGTGAAGAACATTGCAATAAAATGTCCAAACGTCGATAGGGATCTCTACACTATGAGGGTGTGATAAATGGGGAACATAAGCCATCCCCCACCCATACCACCATGCATCAGTGGTCATGGCCAAAAAAAATTTCCACTGTAACTCGTTAGGAAGCTTGCAGAGGAGTTCTCTGGTGTGGTTCATCTATAATTTTTGTAGCAACCTACAAAAACTAAACCACACAATTCTTAATAATATATTTGTAATGTACACAAATTAAACAAAAAAAAAAATTAGTTTATTTCCTATACATTACGTTTCAATAAAGTATGCAGTACTCCATACCATACAATAAAATGCATCTATATAACTCAGATATGTAAACATTTGAATACTAAATTTTAGACAAATAGCACATCATCTAAAATATGTTAGCTTGATTTCATGTGTGCAGCAATAGTAAATCTCAAATTGTTTTGACAATTAAGATTATTATAACTAAGAGTTTGTTTGAAAATGGACAAATCTACAACAAAATTTCTAAATAAAGGAACTAGTTTTCTATATTACTTCAAAATGCTAAACACTTACAACTGAAAATACTGATTATATAGGAGTTACAATGGTTGTCGATGCCTTTTTTTGAAATTAACAATTCATAAAAAATAAACAAAGACAATTACGCTTCCTGAAGCCATATAATATTGGAAAAATCTTCCCTCTAATTTGTATTCTCATTTGTATGAGCACCATGGATGGCATTTATTGGCGTTTGTTGGGTAGGGTGGAAAACATTGCGTGCTTTCACACAACATTTTGTGTGTATTCGCAAGAACGTTCTTTTTTTCCTAGCAAATGAGACATACCTTGGTGCCGATAAATTCTATTGGGCTAATATTACTCTTGTTTCTCCACTGGGATATTTTAAGGATATCTCTCCTTTGGTCATGACATTCGGGAATGCATCATTTTTTTCCACCATCTCTACAACTTTCCTTAAGAGTTTGTATATGTGTTCATGAATATCAAGTAACTCTTTCTTCTCTAATGGAATGTTTTGCACAACAACATTCTGCAACAAAATTTTGTCAATTGACTTTTACCTACTTTTCTCACCATTACTCCACAGAGATTTCCAATCTAAGATACCTTCCATGGGACAAGTTCTATAGGTTTTCAGTAGAGAAAATGCACCATGTTTTCCACATTTGAAAGGAGGGTTGAAAACATCCATTACTTTTGATAACAAAGGACTTGAATGTAAGCACAAGGTAGAAAATATTTTATGCTACATTAATCTGACCTTGTGAACATGTGCTAACATGTGAACAAAAACTGCTAGCTTGCAGACATGGACATCTTGACCTCGATGGACTTCAATGGTCATGAAAATGTTAAATACCCTCTTTAATAAAATACACAGGCCACTCCCTTATCCAACTAATTGGGGGGAATGTAGTCAAGCTTTGTTTGAATTTTTATGTATACTTTACATTTCAATCTCGGATTCCCTCCTCCATGACATCAAGGATGAATTGTTTTATGATATTAATTTTAGTCTAAATGAATTTAATTCCTTGGAAGGATACCAATTGGACAACAAAATGTATAGATAAGAGATTCGTATACAACCCTTGATATTCAAAAACCAATAATAAAAACTTCAATTCACTGACATATAGCATATAAGAGGAAATTCTTGAAACTGAAAAAATGAAAAGGACCAATGTAACCAAAAAATGATGAACTTACTTCCTCAATCTTGGACAGGAAACATGTTTTATTTGTATTGATTAAAAAAGTGAGTACAAATGATTTTCATATTGGTTGCAGTCACTACCGAAGTATATTATCCATCATGAAAATAATATCATTACATTAATAGTATCAGCCTATATCCTTTAGCCTATTGGCCTCTATCTTTTATTAATTGTGGTATCCCATTCTATATAAAAGTGATGGGATGTAAACAAGCTTCCAATCAACACATCTATTCCCAAAACTAACTAACTGCAACCGACAACTTTAGATTACAAAAAGACAAAGAAAACTAGAACATATTAAAGAAATCTAATCTAGAACAATTATTTCCTCATAGACATGCTTCTTTGGTGATTCCTTGGGGTTATTAAAATACTCATCTATCCATCATACCACTTGAACATGTGTCAGCCACTTGAACTGTGAGATATCAGAAATAAGCAATATCAGATCATGCCATTTTTTCCCAATAACCACATGGGCTAAACCTGAAATTTTCTAAACTTGGCTTCCACAGAAATAATTTTGTTGAGAACATCAATAAATCTATCAATTGTAAAATTATCTTCCCTTTTCAATTGATCAACTACCTTTCCAGGTGCTTCTTGAAATTCAATCTTCCATTTTTGAACATTATTTACCATTCCATTTTTATCAACAAAATCTGTGATTGACCAGTGATCATTTGAAACAAAAGAATTTTTCTTGAAATTCAATCTTCCATTCTTGAACATCATTTGCCATGCCATTTTTATCAACAATATCTAGGATTGTCCAGTGGTCATTTGAAATGAAAGAAGTCATTCTTTGATTCACCATATATTCCTCTTGTTCAATATAAGTTAAATTGTTTGAGATGGCTTCTATCATCTACACAGTTGATTTTATCTTTGAAGGAGAATCTAGATCCATCCTTGTGACTTTATAGACTTGATAGAGATTGAAATGAGAAGGCATCCATTTCCTCATTATCTCCTACAACTTAGGTTTATTTTCTTTGAAATAACTCTCCATGTATACTAGACTATTATAACTTGCACGGACTTCATCACATTGTTTCAGCACACATTTAACTTTGGAAGATAGTATATCCTTTAAATTTTTACATTCACAATCCTTAGTAACATCTCCATGTTTTTAAAGATCTTTATCCATTTATTGTAAATTTTTTGGAACTTGTGAAACAACTTGTGGAACCAATATTGTCATGCTAGACCTAGGGTTTTACACTGCATCAATTCCTTCTACATCTTTTCCACCCTCAAATATAATTCATTAATTACTTTGTTTATTTCTACTTCCTTGAGTTGAGATTATTGCTGTTAGTAATAACTAGAGGGGGGTTGGTGAATTAGTGGCCTCAAAAATTTATCCTTTAAAATTTAATCCACCAATCAATACACCTCAGATTATTAAGTCCCTACAAGATGTATGGCATGAAATACTTGAAATAATTAACTGTCTGTTGGTTTACCTTGTCTATCCTTATTCTCCTTGATTACTGATAAGCAGTAAAACTTATTTACCAAAGCTCAGTAAATATGTAGAGTAAACCAATCAATCCAGAAATGCATATGTGAAATGTAAAACAATAAAGTAATAAACCATACACACATAACACATGGATTTTAATGTGGAAACCCTGTTAAGGGAAAAAACCACTGGGACCGGTACCCCAAATTTTCACTCTTCTGAACTAAGCCCTGTTAGGAGCCAACCCTATTAAAGGTTACAAACACATGGTTAAGTGCGACCTTGTTAGAATATTTTTATACATAGGTTGTCACTTAGTATCTGGCATCTACGCTACCATCCTTGAATCAGCCTTTAGAGTGTCAATATGTTTTATGCTAATCTTACTACCATCCTTGAATTAGCCTCCTTCTTAGAATATCAATAGGCTTTAGGTAAGACCGATGCTACTATCATGAATCAACCTTTTTGGTAATCTATTAGGATATACCTCAATTATAGAAGATGGTTAAGTCCTAATCTATTAAGATACTTAATGCTTCAATGGTTAGACTAAAACACAATGACCTATTTCTAATGCAACTTTGAATTACAGATATTCAGATCTATTAACATACAATACCTCTCTGATCAATGTATCAATTCAATTCCTTTTTGCTTCACACTTTCTACTTTGTGATGCTGTGCTTCACTGTTCGTCGATGTCTGTAGAATTCTTTAGCTCTCCCTTAGCTTGATTGATCAGGACTGTATGAAATTTATCCTTCACCAGTTTCTCTTTAGCATCTTCTTTCAATTCACTCCCCTGTGTATCTCATTGCTTGCAGAAATTAATTATGCTTGTCTCTTATATAGACATGATATTCCTTTATTTATGATTCTTGATTCTTGGCGTGAAAAACAATCCAACCAATTTGATTTATGACTTTAACTCTTGATTTATCTCATAGTTATCTTCTTTCCAATTGTATAAATCAATTGCTTAACTATGGTAAACAAATAAAACAATCAGTTAATTCTATCCTTAAGCTCTTCCAACTAGATATTTTGTCATTTTCTAATCTCTCTGTTCTATCGGTCAATTCTGCAGTTCATCGATGGTGACAACTGCCAGTTCCATCAGTGCAACTTTAGTTAGCTTCGGGATCTCTGTCCGTCAGGAATCATTGGATCTTGCTTGTTGGGAAACACTATCTTCTTGTTCATTGGGCATCACTATGACTTTATCTCTATCTTTACTGATGGTGTGCACTCCATCGGTGTGGTCTATCACTTAGTGAATACTTGACTTTTATGCATTACTGAAAGCATAATCTCTATTCCATTGATTCTCTAAAGTCTTTGGCATTATGTATATGACCGTACAGATGATATCAAGTTGACACCAATGACAATACAAACCACTAACTGGTTTAATATTTTGTATCATCTTCAACTTAACATTATCAAACATTCAATTAGTTACATGTCATAAATCTCTCCCTTTGGCATTGATGGAAACATGCTATATTATCACACTATACTATTTATAATACAACATGAAATACAATTGTTGAGATTCATCAAATTACCAAACAATTTGTTTTGATAACTGATAAAAATGTATGACCACCAGTAAGCTCTGTGTTAGCTTAGATTTGATTCTTGCAACTTTATGTTCTTTTTTTATGTGTTGTGTCCTCTATTTGTGTCAATTTCTCTCTTTTGACTTTTCTACTTCTTGATGTCACTATCTTTTATTTGCAAATTTTTATACAAATTCTCTCCCTATGGATATGATCTCTCCTTGTTTGGAGTAATCTGATAATGAATAGTTTCTGATGATAATATGGATACATTTTCTCCCTTTGACAACAATTCCAAACAAATATTTGTCAAATATCTAACATTCTATCAAGCAATTTCTTGTATCCATAATATATTCCATGAATTTCCCTTATCCATCATCAATATAACAATATGTTTTGGTGCTCGATTCTAATATATACCTTTTTTTATATAGATGTAGCTTTGAAGTTCATTTTCTACTTGCATCAATCATGAATGATATTCTGATAATATATGGCTGATGCAGCCTTCAATCCTTTTACTGACTGGTAGAGATGGGTTTGACCCCTAGTCTTTTTCTCAAGTACTCAAATGTATCCTTGGGTAGTGGCTTGGTGAAGATATCAACCAATTGTTCTTTTGATTGCACATATTCAAGTATGACCTCTTTTTCTTGAACTTGTTCTCTTAAATAATGATACTTGATGGAAATGAGTTTAGTCTTTGCATGCATGACTAGATTCTTGGAAATATTTATTGCACTGGTGTTATCACAATAGATAATTATTGGTTCTATGATCTTCATATGCATACCTTCCAGCAACTGTTTGATCCATGCAATATTTGAGCAGTTTTCAGTAGCAGCAACATATTCTACTTCTGCAGTAGACTGAGAGATGCATCCTTGCTTCTTGCTAATTCATGTGACAAGTCTTTCACCCATAACGAATGCTCCTCCAATTGTGCTCTTTCGGTCATCAATATTTCCAGCCCAATCAGTGTCAGTAAACACTTTCCATTCAAATTTGCCTTCTCTTCTATACCATAAGCCAAATTCCTCAGTATTCTTTAGATATCTTAGAATTCTTTTCACATTAGTTATATGTGATTCCCTGGGCTAAGCAGAAAATCTAGCAACAATTCCTACTGCATGTGCAATATCTTTTCTAGTGTGTACAACATACATGAGTTTTCCTATCATTGATCTGTATAGAGTCTGATTTACCTCTGTTGTCTTGTCTTCCTTTTTTAATTTGCATCCAGTAGCCATCGGTGTTCCAACCAGTTTGGAATCTTCCATCTTGAATATTTTTAGGACTTCTTTGATATATTTGGACTGTGTAATGAAAATACCTTCACTTTGTTGAATGATCTGTAGACCAAGAAAGAACTTGATCTCTCCAAACATAGACATCTCAAATTATTTTCTCATCTCATCAGCGAATGATTTTCATAGCATATCATTGCCTCCAAATATGATGTCATCAACAAATATTTCCGCAATCAAAGTGTTAGCATTAATATCTTCTTTCAAATAAAGATTACTGTTTTCACTAGTCCTCATGAATCCAATACTTATTAGATAGGAATGAATTCATTCATACTAGGCTCTGGGAGCTTGTTTCAATCCATACAAGCCTTTGTGAAGTCTACATACCATGTTCCTCTTGTCTGGATCCACAAACCCTTCTGGTTGCTCATTATATACCTCTTCTTCAAGTATTCTATTTAGGAATGCTGACTTGACGTCCATTTGATATACTTTGAATCCTTTGTATGTAGTATAAGCAAGTAGAATTATTACTCCTTCTAGCCTAGAAATGGGTGCAAAGGTTTCTCCATAGTCTATACCTTCCTCTTGTGCATACCCCTTGCATACTAGTCTTTCTTTGTTCCTTGTGACTTCTCCA
>MU227555.1:2856672-2898323 GCA_018584345.1 Thuja plicata | reverse complement strand
TGCAGTAGTTTAGCAGTTTTTCTTCTCCCTAAGTTACACTTAAGGGGGGGTGTTAGAGTAATCTTTAGTAATTACTCTTTAGTGCTTAAGTTAGACTTAGGAAAGTTTCCTTTTCTGAGTTAGTTTCACTTTTAGGGTTTCGGTATCCTTTATAAGGATTGACCAGCTTTCATTTCATAAGGAGATTGTATTATTTTCATCATTGTGTTAATAGAAGATAATTTATTTCACAATGGGTTTGTAGTCTCTGGCCTATCGGCCGCCATAGCTTTCTGGATCCTTCTCTCTTCTGTCTGTTTCATTCTGTTTGTAATAGCTATGCATGCAGGTGTTCTTGGGTAGATTGATATTCTTCAATCTCTACATTGTCTTTATATTTTTGCAATCTTTGACATCCTCAATTTCAGCATCAGAGAGTGAGGAAGAAAGCTCTATAACCAGGCAATTATGTTCATGCTTTACTCTCAATTGATCTACCATCAATGGTCCTGTCGGAAACACATATTCAGTATCTAATTATTGAGTAATATCATTGTCAATACCTAATAAGTGGAGTATTATTCTACTTTTCCATGAAGAAAAGTTGTCTTTGTTTAACTTTGGCACATCTCGTCTGTTCATCTTTTGATCTTTACTTAGGTCTTGAAACCTTCCTTCTAAGAACACAAGCTCTGATACCAATTGTTAGTAATAACTGAGAGGGGCGGGGGTGAATCAGTGGCCTCAAAAATTTATCCTTTAAACTTTAATCCACCAATCAATACACCTAAATTATTAAGTCCCTACAAGATGTATGCCTTGAAATACTTGAAATAATTAATAGTCTATCGGTTTACCTTGTCTGTCCTTATTCTCCTTGATTACCGATAAGTAGTAAAACTTATTTATCGAAGCTCAGTAAATATGCAGAGTAAACTAATCAATCCTTAAATGCATATGTGAAATGTAAAACAATAAAGTAATAAACCATACACACATAACACATGGATTTTAACATGGAAACCCAGTTAAGGGAAAAAACCACTAGGACCAGTACCCCAAATTTTCACTCTTCTGAAGTGAGCCCTGTTATGAGCCAACCCTGTTAAAGGTTACAAACACATGGTTAAGTGCAACCTTGTTAGAGGATTTTTATACATAGGTTGTCACTTAGTATCTGGCATCTATGCTACCATCCTCGAATTAGCCTTTAGACTGTAAATAGGCTTTATGCTAATCTTACTACCATCCTTGAATCAGCCTCCTTCTTAGACTATCAATAGGCTTTAGGTAAGACCAATGCTACTATCATGAATCAACCTTTTTGGTAATCTATTAGGATATACCTCAATTATAGATGACGGTTAAGTACTACTCTGTTAAGAGACTTAATACTTCAATGGTTAGACTGAAACACAATGACATGTTTCTAATGCAACTTTGAATTGTAGATATTCAGATCTATTTACGTACAATACCTCTCTGATCAATGTATCAATTAAATTCCTTTGTGCTTCACTCTTTCTACTTTGTGATGATGTGCTTCACTGTTCGTCAGTGTCTATAGAATTCTTTAGCTCTCCCTTAGCTTGATTGATCAGGACTGTATGAATTTTATCATTCACTATTTTCTCTTTACCATCTTTTAATTCACTCCCTGGTGTATCTGATTACTTGTAAAAATGAATTATGCTTGTCTCTTATATAGACACGATATTCCTTTATTTCTGATTCTTGATTCTTGGCGTGAAAAACAATCCAGCCAATTTGATTTACATCTTTAACTCCTGATTTATCTCGTATTTATCTTCTTTCCAACTGTATAAATCAATTGCTTAACTATGGTTGAATAAAACAAATAAAAAATTAGTTAAGTCTATCCTTAAGCTCTGCCAGCTAGATATTTTCTCATTTTCTAATCTCTCTGTTCTATCGGTTAATTTTGTAGTTCATCGATGGTGACAACTGCCAGTTCCGTCGGTGCAACTTTGGTTAGCTTCGGGATCTCCATCCATCGGGCATCATTGGATCTTTCTTTTTAGGAAAAATTGTCTTCTTGTTCGTCAGGAATCACTGTGACTTTATCTCTATCTTTACCGATGGTGTGCACTCTGTCAGTGTAGTCTGTCACTTAGTGAATACTTGACTTTTATGCATTGGTGAAAGCATAACCTCTTTTCCATTGATTCTCTGAATTATTTGGCCTTATGTATATGACCGTATAGATGATATCAAGTTGACATCAATGACAATACAAACCACTAACTGGTTTAATGTTTTGCATCATCTTCAACTTAACATTATCAAACATTCAATCAGTTACATATCATCAATTCCAACCTATCCTGCATATGTTTAACTTGTGCTCTATTAAACATAGACATGTGCATTAACTCTGAGGCATAGGACAATGGATTGGTGCTATCAATAGTTTGAATGATAGCCATACCTTCTAAACCTTTTTCCATATCAATTAATTTGGGTTTACCGTCCCCCTTAAAACTAACCCATGTGGCTACAGTCTCTATTTTTGGATCAAAACCAGATCCTTCAACCTTGTCTAAGGTATCAAACTCTGCAAAAAATGTGGGATCATCCTGCTTTTTAACTTGATCCAACAAGAACAATTCCTTCAGTGTAAGCCCTGGTACAATCAACATATTACTTTTCATCACTATGTCTGGTGTAGGGAACCTCCCCTTTTGATGTGTTGATGTGTGTTAGGGTTGGATTAGGTGTTTTTTTGTGGATTGGAATAAGATCCAATAGGTTAGGTACAATTTTGTTCAACTTCATGTTTGTAAGAGCCAACAGTGCTCATTAGGTGATTTAGGGTCATTTTGGCCTAAAATATGGAAAAGTTGCTATGTTGATGTAATGTGGGTTTAATGTATGTTTTAGGACCCTAAGTATCCTAACTAGGGTAAAGGAAGTCAAAATCATCCATCAAGTTGACAAAAAGAGTCAACTAGCTCAACATGCAAAAAGTTGCTAGCAACTTTGAAAAGTTGCTCGAGCAACTTTTGCAAGAAATTGGCAAAATGAAGTTAGAGAAATTGTAACTACCCATGCTCACTATATGAGCATGGATTCAATGATTTGGATAGGTTAATGAAATTTTGGATTGCAACATTGATTTTTTAAACTCTTGTACAGATGGTTTTGATTGTATTCTTGTGAAATACAGAGCTTTCTGCATTCTGTATGATCTTGTACAGATTGGAAAAGGAGATCAGACCCCATGGGGGTGTAGATTTTCAAAATAGTTTTCATTTCCATATCTTAGTTTCCTTTGAAGTTATTTTAGTGTAGAGTTGTGTAATTATTAAGGTCACTGGTCTGCAAGTGACATTCCCAGTGTTGCAGAGTTAGAAATGGCTCTAACCTAAGAACCCACCGGTGGAATTGACCAAAACCATGGGGGAAGTAGGGTTAGAGACTATAAATAGGGTTTTTTTTTTCATTTTGATTGTTGCAATGGATTTCCTAGACCAAGTATGAAGCCCTATGGCAGAGTGTTAGGAACAGGTGAGCCAGGACAGGGATAAGATGGATTTGGCATGAGCACCCATGATCTTGGGGAAAAGATGTAGTGGCATTTTCAGATGCCCTAAATAGTCTTATTGAAGAATCAAAAGGTGTTGGATGGTGAAATGAAGGTTGAAGGTCAATTTGAAATTTTTTTGTGCTGACTAGTCCAAAGGCCTAAATAATAGGCCAAAAACTAGGGCCTGATGAATACTAGGGTTGTGGGTGTTGGAAATACTGAGAGGGGGGGGTGAATCAGTGTTTAGCTACTTATTCAATTTCAGCACTTTAAACATAAATCAATTAGATATTACTTGAAGATTAACACAAGATCACATAACACATAATATGATTATAGGGAAACCTTGATGAGAGGAAAACCCCGGTGAGAATTAGTACCCACAAATATTGCACTAGTATAATGAACCTGTTAAAGTTCCTTTGCCCTATTAGGAGCAGTCTTTACAATGAAAGTACAATGAGATAGTAAGGGTCTAACCCTATTAGGATTCTTTTACAAACAACCCTGTTAGGGGTGAGGACTCACTGTCCAAGAGCTCACTACTCAATGAGAAAAAGGCTACAACCTCCTGAGAATAGATATGCACTATTTCCAAAAATGAGCTGTTGTATGTGACACAGATGTCTGATCAGTTCCAGTTATGCTCTTATGCTCTTATCTTTTTTAAGGGCTCTATCTCATTCTTATATCTTCATATAGCTCTTCTTATATATCTTCTCTGACTATATCTTCGACACTTCCAATATATCTTTACATTGCATATATATATGTTTATGCCTAAATAGACACGACTATAAACAAGACCTTAGTCGGCCCAAAAACAACATTCAAAATGCTTCCAAACAAATTGGATTAATCATGTTTACAAAAATGTTTAATACATGATCACAAACTTATTACAATAGGTGCTTAGCCTTCACATAACAAAATATTACACGCTAATAAAAATCATGAAGTCGGCTTCATACTCTGTATTCTGAACTGCTAGTGTACTTGTTCTTTCTGTAACTTGTCTGTACTTCCATTGCATACCATGCATGTATAGGATAAGCATAACAACATACCATAGATATTAATTCTGAATGTGCATATCCTGATGTGATCGTATGCACGTGCGGTAATGCCCTGATCGACTGCAAGTCACTGTTTTGTTCTGTTTTCTACACTTAGTCGATTTTCACTTCACAGTTTACTATCAAAACTTCATATGACTTTTTTTCCATAATGAAAACACAAAATAATCCATATACTCCCTAGGAGTCAACTTGCCAACAATCTCCCCCTTTGTCATTAATGGCAACAAAGGAATGTGGCCAAGTTACTCAAAATTGACTAACACCCAAAAAATGTATATTCTCATACATACACTACGCCCCATATATACTTTATTCATTATATACATTACTCCCCCTTTGAAATTAATGGCAAAGGTGTCAAAAAATTGTAAGTTTCTAGATACTTACTCCATGTATACATCTGGATATACAATCTGAAGATTTTTCATCTCTTGCTACCAGAATGGCTTCATTGCATCAAGTATCTAGAGATGGGCGCATAGAGTATATGTGAGCTTCTCCATTTTTATCAGATCCATGCAGGGACCTTGATCATACATGAAAATAGTGGCATCAATCTATTTGATGTTCTCATCTAGAACTGCTAAGGAGGGCGCAAGTGCATTTCTTAACTGAGTCTGCCTGATCTTTATCTTATTGATCTCCATTTTATCTTTTTCTATCTTGTCTAGTTGACCTTGATAGATACTGTTGCAGATGTTCATGTCTTGCATGGATGTTTCAACTAATTTTCTAACACTTTCAACCAAGATATCTGCCTCCTCTATCTTTTTGATGTGTTTAGAGGTGAATTTGCATCTGTCCATGCAGTTTTCTATAACCTTCTTGCCTTTTGCTACCAATTCTTTCAACATAGATTGACCAATCTTTAATGAGTTTAGATCTAAGGTAAAGTTCTTTACCAGTTCATTTAATCTTCCCTTTTTATACTCATCTTCTGCAATTCTTGTGGTTGAGTCTACTAAGCTTGTAAAATATGCTTTGAAGCTTGTTAGGATGTTGTCTACATTATCAACTGATTGAATTTTTGCTACTTTCTTATCCGCAGGCACTAGGTAATTCAAAATGTTTACTGATTCCAAGAAGAGAGGGTTTCTCATAACCTATTTTTCTTTGGCTTTTTCCATCACTAGCACATTGATCTTTATTAAATCTTCTTCTCGTCATGCATCCACACTTACTGAGTCAGGAGTTAAACTTGACAACAATGAGTTTGATGGTTGAATGGATGGTGTGAATATAGTATTCTGACTAGTATCCATGCATTCAATTTTTACTGGGATTTCCATAGCTGGTATCTCATTAGTTTGATTGTCTTGTTCTTTATTCAAATCTTTTGAATCATTAGGAGGGACTTCATCTTGCTATAAGGATTTGTCATCAGTGCATACCTCCTTTATTTCTTCAGTGCTTACAAATGCTTTATCAACTTTGCCCATATCATTATTAGAAGCTATCATGGATATCTTGATATTATCAATCACTATAGTATCCCCTGAATCTTTTTCTATATCATAAGTTATTGAAACTAAGGGTGCTAACACCTATGGACCTATCTTAGGTGCATTCTGAATTACTGGTTCTGCAACCTATTTAGGAGGAACTAGAGTTGCCTTAGTTGTAGGCATTGTTGATGGATACATATGTCTATCCAAAAATACCTGCTCAAATTCTTTATTTGTCTCTTCACCAACCAGATCATACTCCTTGTTCATGATATGGAGAATTCTTGTTTTGGTTCTTAGGTGTGGCTTTACTAGATCCAACAGAATGACTTTCTCATCATGCGAGCACACTTGGAGAAGACTATCCAATGTTTCTTCTCTTATCGTCATATCCTCTTCAATTTCTTGCCTCTTTAAAATTTCAAGTATGTTCCATACCTTATCTGGTATGATAGTTTTGAGTTCCAATACTGTCCTTTTGAACTTAATCATGTGAGAGATGATCATAGAATGAATCTTTGATTTGTCTATCTCTTGATATTTTTCATATACATTCTTGAGATATTATAGTCTTCCTCCATTAACAATTATATTCCTTAAGACATTAAGACTAGGTCTGAAACCTACCTCAAGAGGAGCTTGTGTGTTCTTTACCTTGCTCCTTGTATTTCTTGAGGATGGATGACTAGTGGGCGCTTGCTTCCTCCCTATATACTTCTTGCTAGTTACTGATGGTGGAGATGCTTCCAGATCAATGGTGGTTGATGGCGCAGATGTATCTTCATTTGATTTCTTCTTTTTCTTCTTAGGCATATCATCAGTCTTTTCTATTTTTACTTCTGTGGGAGTCTTCTCAAGTTCTTTGGCTATCTTAGCTTCTCTAGCTCTGTCAAGATATTCTTGTGTAACACCATGAACTTTTAGGATATTTGAGGTAATCCTTGATGCCTTCCTTTTGTTTTCAGCACTGTATAAGATAGAATCAACTTGATTTGTCTTTTCTCTGTAAGTACCCCATCTAGGTTCATTGGGATCCTTGCGCACAGATAAGAGGACTTGTGCATAACCTTCCAGAACATGTTCTTCAACTTCATAACCGAGAGGGTGAATCCATTTTGTTCTAGGCTCAACTGCCTCCATGCAAGTATAGTGAGTCTCCACCATGTAGCATATGTTGTCTTTGTACTTTGCAAGTATTTTCTCAGGTATCTTGAACCTCTTCTACATCTTGATCCTGAAAGTTTTGATATCCATGTCCATAGAATCCTTTGCACTACTCTCTGATGTAGCTTTTAGTGATATCTGAGACATAGTGGTCTTGCTCCTATCTAGGTAAAGATTTTCAACTTTAACAACAATGTGGAAGTATAAATAGATGATCAAAGAGCCAAACATGAATATCTTTCTCTTGTCATGCTTAATGGCTTTGATATTCTCTATCAGCTGTGCACGCAATAATTCATAGATATTATACTGAGTGTTATCTCTTACTATCCTTATTGCTTCCAGAAATGTTGCTGCAGACACACTATTTAGTCTGCTTGCTTGTTGAAACTTGTATCCAAGTATCATAGTGAGTAGTTTGATGTCTTTCTCCTTAATGGGATCAATGATCATGCCATGCCTATCACTTCTAAATAAGTAGACTTGTTCAACTTGCTTCTTAACATCCTTGCTAGTAGGAAGATCTGGTCTAGTCTTAGAGAGTCCAATCATCTCATGAATTAGATCTGTAGTGATGCGGATAGGAACCTCACCTATCTAGTATAGATCATCATGTATCCTGCTCAGTAATATCTTCACCCATTCTGGCTCATAGAACTTGTGCGCATTGGAATATTCAAAGATAGGGTTATCAGTGAGATGCGCGTATTCATCCTTGAATGTATAGTCTGGTTTCATCATAGAACCCATGAGAGATGCAATTTTGTTGTCTCCAACTATTTCCTTCTTGCAATAAACATATGCGCAGATGTCTTCTACATGTATGAATCCAAGCGGAGTCCTAGAGAATTCTCCTTTGACATCATCTAGTATGGACTTGAATAGATGCTTCTTAAAAAAAATTCTCTTCCTTTCAGCAATGTCTAATATAAAAGGGGTTGCCATACTTACTTGCAATTAGGTTAAGTAGGGTTTCACGATGATTCTAAAACAACGCAACTACTAGGGTTCTGTTCCAATCATAATCCATTCAAAAACCAACTAATCCTTCAAGCTATAGTTCTTTGATGCTTGATGCTTATATTCTTTCTAAATGCTTCAATCTCAAATGCAAAGTGAGGCTTTTAAGATCTTTTTCCAATTTATATAAAGATTAATTACATTTAATGCTCGTTGCCGTAAAGTAGTTTATAGAGAGAATTTCAAACTTTTTTATGAATGAAGTAAAGGCAATGTGTGAATGCATACAACCTTAATTCATAATCACATGCATGAATCCATAGGCACATACTCAGAGGTGAGTAAACCAGCCACGCAGGGGTTCAGAGCTAGAATAGATCCCCCTAAGACCATGAGTGTCAACTATTCAGAAGTAGAAGGTGCATCCATTGAGGATGCATCTACTACCTTGTTCTCTTCATTATCCTTCTTTACTTCAACCCATATTTTATCTGGGTTAGCTTTAGCTTCCACAAACTTAACTTCTCTTGATTCTTGAAACAAAGACTTCTTAGGATTCTCTTTTCCTTTTGTTCTTGATCTGTAGGACCTTGAGATGTGTCCAGCCTTTCCACATGAATGAAAAATGATAGGAGGTATGTTGTTGTTATTCATCATGATGTATTTCTTGGCTGTGTGTCAATTGTAATTACATATTTGACATGTAATGTTCTGCAAGTTTCTTTGAGGTTGATTTCTCTGATTGAATTGAGTTTGATTCCTTTGGTTCAGTTGTGGCTGATTTCTTTGATTTTTTCTACAATGAATAGCCCTATGACCAAACTTATTACAAGAGTAACAGTAACCATTGAAGGGTCTTACATTCTTACAATCTCTTGCCAAGTGTCCATGCTTGTTGCAGGCATAGAAAGTATGGTTGACTGCCTTGTTCTAATCTTTTGGTGGTTCTGCTTTGGTCTCTTCATGATTCTCAGTTTTCTTTTCTTCTGAAGATTCTGTTTGAGATTTCTTTCTTTCTTGTAATGAGTTGATCTCAATTTGAGCTAGATTGTATCCCATACCAGTGGTATCACCTTTTAGTTTTTGTGCATAAGTTGTGATTGAATTAGATTAGAACTTGTGTGTAGTTTGTCAATCTTGTCTTTTTCTTTTGATAATTCAGATTCAATCTTATTCTTGATGTTTTCAAATTCCAAGATTTTCATATTGGCTTGAATGAGTTCTTCATCTAACTATTTATTTTCTTTGTTCTTCTCTTTAATAGTTGTTAGGCTATCACTTAGCTGATCATTTAATTCTTCTACCTTATCTTTCAAAGACATTTTCTTTTCATTCATCTTCTTGACCATTTCTCCCAAATCATTTGTAGAGAAAACTTTCAGATCTTTCCTTAGTTTCTTAATAAGCATTTGAGAGCCATCAAACTTTAGCTTAAGTTCCTCATTTTCTTTCTCAGATCTGTCTAGATCTTCAAGGGTTGCTTCAAGATTCTTTTTCAGATGTTTGACTTCTATTGAATCCATGATCACCTCATGTGGTTAAACTTTTCTTTCTATGGACCAGAGCTCTGATACCAATTGTTAGAAACATTGAGAGGGGGGGGGGGGGGGGGGAANAATCAGTGTTTAGCTACTTATTCAATTTCAGCACTTTAAACATAAATCAATTAGATATTACTTGAAGCTTAACACAAGATCACATAACACATAATATGATTACGGAGAAACCTTGATTAGAGGAAAACCCTGGTGGGAATTAGTACCCACAAATATTACACTAGTATAATGAACCTGTTAAAGTTCCTTTGCCATGTTAGCAGTAGTCTTTACAATGCAAGTACAATGACCTGGTTAAGGGTCTAATCCTGGTAGGAGTCTTTTACAAACAAACCTATTAGGGGTGAGGACTCACTATCCAAGAGCTCACTACTCAATGAGAAAGAAGGCTACAACCTCTTGAGAATAGATATGCACTATATCCAAAAATGAAATGTTGTATGTGACACAGATGTCTGATTAGTTCTAGTTATGCGCTTATACTCTTATCTTCTTTAAGGGCTCTATCTCATTCTAATATCTTCATACTTCTCTACTTATATATCTTCTCTAACTATATCTTTGACACTTCCAATATATCTTTACATTGCATATATATATGTTTATGCCTGAATAGGAACGACTATAAACAAGACCTTAGTCGGCCCAAAAACAACATTCACAACGCTTCCAAACAAATTGGCTTAAGCGTAAAAACAACAATGTTTAATACATGATTACAAACTTATTACAATAGATTCTTAGCTTTTACATAACAAAAGATTACACGCTAATCAAAATCATGAAGTTAGCTTCATACTCTATATTCTAAACTTTTAGTGTACTTGTTCTTTCTGTAACTTGTCTGTACTTCCATTCTGTACCATGCGTGTATAGAATAACCATAACAACATACCATAGAGCTTAAGTCTAAACAAACATATCCTGATGTGATCGTACGCATGTGCACTAATTCCCTAATCGACTGCAAGTTAGTGTTCTATTCTATCTTCTACAGTTAGTTGATTTTCACTTCATAGTTTACTGACAAAACTTCATATGACTTTATTGCCATAATGACAACACAAAATAAGACATATACTCCCTGGGAGTAAACTTGCCAATAGTGGGTGCTTCCAAAAGCTAGGGTTTTGGATTCTGATAGGGATGATAGACACCTTAAATATTTTCAAAGTCTTTTGTGGAGCTGTTTGGGATTTTTGGGATTATTAGCCCAAAGATAGTAAATTTTGACCTACTAGGAAATTGGGCAATTAGGCTTCCTGGTGAGTTTGATACCAATTGGATTGGTAAAGTATTTTGAAGTGTGGGTAAGGTTTTAGAATGACTTTTAATGGGCCAAGGACATAGACAAGAGTCTATGGGATGTATGTGAAGATCCTAAGCTAGGGGTTTGGGATTCTAGGAGGAAATCTAATGAGGAAGCCTAGGTAATCGAAGAACTAGTTGGACTAGTTAAGCCTAGAAACTTTGAAATCTTCAAATAGATCAACTATACCTTGGAGGAGAAGTTGGTAGAGAGGGTCTTGGAGATCCTAATTGGAGAAGAATTCACAAGGAAGTAACCATTGGATGGTTAGGAGAGAGAAAGAAGCATCCTCAAGGAAAGAAATCACTAGAGTCTTAAACCCTCTGCATCAGAGTGGTATCAGAGCCAAAATTTCTTGAATTTTGTGTATGTCTAAAGGGGAAGAGAGTCAATAGGTTGACAACATGCCTCCTAAGGAAATGAGTAGGGATTCCATTGTGGAATTGGATCAGGGCCTCTTGGAGAAGGCTAGTGTGTCTGAGACAAAGAGTAAAAAGAAGATCATTGAATGAGGTGATGAGAGTGATGAGGATGTTGAAAGTCAGACAGAAGAGTCATCTAACAAAGGTAAAGAACCTGAGCTGGATAAAGAAAAAAAGGTATTCTTGGATTCCTTTAAGTCCCTTAACAAGGATAGTATGGAACACATACCATATTACTGTGGCAACTTGAATGGAGAAGAGTTGTTGGATTGGCTAGAGGCCATTGGCAACCAATTTGATTACAAGGAGGTATCAAAAGAGAAGAGGGTTAGCTATACCAAAGCTAGACTCAAAGGATCTTCATTTGTGTGGTGGAACATGATGCTGGATGATAGGGTAGCCAGTGGAAAGAAGAAGGTAGTTTCTTGGGAGAGAATGCAAATTAGATTGAGGGCACAATTCTTGCCTATTGATTATGAAATCCAAATGTACCAAAAGTTGCATAACTTGAGACAAAAGGAGATTACAGTGAGTTCCCATACTAAGGAGTTTCACAAAATGAGCCTAAGGGATAGAAGACAAGAAGATTAAATGGAGAAGGTGGCAAGGTATCTCAATGGGTTGAGACAAGGGATACAAGATGAAATTAGCATGATGGCTCCTGACAGTATGCACAAGTATTTTAAGATAGCCTTGAGAGTAGAGGATAAGGCTAGAAGGAGGAATGACTTCCATCAAAGAGGAAGAGATGGTAGCAATAACAAAGGTTTTAGAGGCAGGAGTAAATTTGGTAGAGGACAGAGCCCTAATAAACAAGAAGATAGTCAGTCTATGGATAACATTGGGGGTAATCAGTTTAGAGGATCTTTTCAGAGAGGAGGATATAGAGGAAGAGGACCACCAAGAGGTAGGTTTTATTCCCAAAGAAGATCTAATTCTATCTTTATTGGAAGATGTTATAACTACAATCAAGTGGGTCACACAATGGGTAGATATCCTGAAAAGGCTACCTCATCTTCTATGGGAGATAGGAGGAATCAATTGGTTCAAGAAGATGATACAAAAAGTGTCACTTGTCCCATTTCCAAGGCAGGGTCAGTAATGGATGGAGAGAATCTAATGCTAAGAAGAACTTTGTTGAAGGTACCTAGCACTATAGAGCCACCTCAAAGAAAGAATTTGTTTAAGATAACTTGTAGGTCTCATGGGAAGATTTTCCAAGTGATAGTGGACTCTGGATCCAATGAGAATATAGTATCCACAAAGATGCTGGAAAAACTAAAATTAAGAAGGATACCTCATACCACACCCTATAAAGTTTCATGGTTGAACAAGATTCAACAAATAGTGGTAGATGAACAAACCTCGGTGGAGTTTGAAATAGGTGAATATAAGGACAAGGCCCTATGTGAAATATTGCCCATGGATGCATGTCATCTTCTTTTAGGGGATCCTTGGAAATATGATGTGAAGGCTATCCATGATGGAGAAAAGAACAACTATGTTATCACCAAGCTAGGGAAGAAGTTGTTGGAATTAATGGGAAGTAGTACTGAGAGGGGAGGAGTGAATTAGTACCTATAAAACTTTTAACACCTTTTACAATTCATCATTAGTAATCATTCAATTTTGTATTACCAACCATTAGTGTTATACTTTCTTATGTATGTATTGTTTGTTCACAATCTTTAATAGTTTTCAACAGTCATAGAAACATTCATGAAAATGATAAACACATAACACAAGATATGGTATCGCATAAAAATCATGTTAGGAAGTAAAAACTATGGTGGGGATGCCACCCAAAAAACTTCACTATCTGTAGAATGGAAGGGAGCCAGTTAAGTCTTAAAATTTGATCACTTCTAATGATCTACCCTATTAGGAGTATTAAGATGGAGACCTATTAAGATATACTCTATTAAGGGCTTTAGCAACACTGATTTAAGTGTGCACTCAGTTATGAGATATACAATAGGACGGTTAAGCCCACCTTCCTTGAAAGGATTTAATTAGTGTACTACACTTGTTAGAATGAGCACAAATGTTGACCCGACTATATGCAATCTACTATTTCTGATTTACAGATCCATTAAAGCTCTTACAATAATGATATCACCTTAAGTGATTGATGAATACCTTTTCTCTACTTGTCAGTAGTCTCTGTTCTGTTCTTGAAAATTGATCTGATTCTGTTTGTGTCCTTCTCGATGAATTCTCTATCTGGTATTTAGTTTCTCTTCATGGCTACTATCTTTAGTGATCAACAACTATTCTCAATGGATTGAGCACCTATTTATACAAGTATTTGACCCATCTTGGAATTCACATTTTTACAATGTTAACTCTCAGATCTAAGGTTTACAACTTGAACTCGATCTTTAGTTTGCATGTTTTAAAATAGTAAAAATAATTTAAAAAATAATAAATACATTTCTTTCTCCACACATAATAGATTTAAAAGAAAATCAAGAAGCTATAAATACAACTTTAGCGATTTATCTCACGTGGAAAGTCAGATCCACTTTTTGTGGGATGTAATTGGTTGTCGGTTCTTGGTAGTCGGTTTGAACTTGCAGTCTGTCAATGTTCCTTGAATGAATTGTTCATTAGGCTCCCTATATATGTAAGGTTCCTCTCTTTTTTATTCCATCGGGTAGCACTGTTGTTACTCGACGGGTTTCTTTTACCCTTTTTGTCATCGCATAATACTTAACAGTGTTTGTCGGGTAACCTTGGCATCAGTTAGTGGTGTGCCCTGTCTGTCGGTGTAGAGTAAACCGATGGTACAGATCATGTTTTTCTCTAAGTATACTAATGTAAAAATATAATTCCTTCAATCTCCCCCTTTGACATTAGTATCAAAAACTAATATGTGCATAATACTAAACTCTTTTGGTATGTATACACCATGTTTATATCCTTGTCATAATATGACTCCCCCTAGCTGTGTACACCGGTATAGTATATGTATATGTACATGTATACTATTCATTCTCTGTATGTAAATTATTTCCCCTTTATTTTACTATACATATGATTTCCTCCTTTTAACTGAGGTGATTGAACATATCAAACTCCCCCTTTCTTTGATACTGATGACAAAAATGTACAACTTACAATATGCCAAAATTGTGATAAAAATGTGTAACTTACAATGTGTCAAATATGTTAGAGTGGCTTGTTTTGATATCTTCAAGTAGTTTCTCCCATTGTTCTTTCAACTATTCTAGTGCCACGTGTTGCAGCTCTAGTCTTGCGTGCATATCATAAATGTTGTTCAGGACAGACATTTCTGGGGTGGCAATTAGAGTATTTGCCTGTGTCATATTTTGTTGCAGGAGTGTAAGTGTTAGTAAGAGCTTAACTTGGAGCTCATTGACCTCTTCTCTATAATTCATATATGCAAAATGTATGTCCTGTCTCTATTTTCTAGCCTGTATGATTTGTTCATTGTGCAATTTAAGTGCTTCTTCTGTGTTGGCTAGACTCTGTGCACTAGACTTAAGATCAACATCTATTTTTGCTATCTTGTCGATATACTCCTGAGTGAGTTGATCTAAAGTGCACAATTTCTTTATTAAGGTAACAACTTCTGATAGAATTGGATCAATTATACTTACCAATTTAGATAGCTTGACCTTTTTCAGTGCCACTTCCTGGCTTATTTTCTCTGCGAGCTTGAACTCATACTTTTGTTCAAGTCTCTCTTCTATTACTTTCTCAGCATTGGTATTCTGAGATGTTATTACATCTATGAGTGTGACTATTTGATCAAGTAATGGATCTTTTTTGTCAATATCTATCTCTGGTACAATCTATTGAAGTGTATTTATTGCTACTTCTAGTACCTTGGCCTCTTTTGCTGCTCTCTTTAGTTTGCCTTGAATAGATTTTCTTTCATAGAGATTAGCATATTTTTTCAATGCAGTTAGATCCAATGTTCTTGGATCATAGACTAGAATCTCAATAATTTCATCCAGAGTTACTAGATTCTTATTCTTTCCTTTCTTCTTCTTTGAGATTTGAGGGGATGTTGATGTATGAACTACCATAGCTAGTTCATTTGTTCTCTCTTAATTACTTGGTGAAGGTTTTGTAGAGGATTCATCTTGTGTCTTCTACTCAGTGGGCACTTGTCAGTTATGTGAAGACATATCTTCATTAACCTTGGGTGTTTCTACAGAATGTGCTCCTGATTTCTTCTCCAGCTCATCCTTGTTTCCTTCTTCACCTTTCTCTAATGGTTTTTCCCCTATTTCCTTTTGAGTTTCTTCCTTATTATGATCATTAGAAGTATCTTTCTAATCATCAATTGCATCTTGCTTTGCAATTTTATCTATTGTTCCTTTGCCTTCTCCATCACCCTTGTCCTCAGGTGTGCTTGTTTCCTTTTCATTTGATCCCTCATTGCCCTCTAGTATGTTTATTTCCTTCATTAGGACATGCATGTTACTTTGAGTTGTGGCTTGGACTTTGTTAGTATTGGTGTCCTGCTCATTGGTTTGGGCCTTGTTAGCAGTGACATCCTCATCTTTTTGTGTATCTTCTGCAGGGAATGTACTTTTGAGTTCAAGATTGAAGTGTCTTGTATTGTCTCATTAGCAACATCAGTTATTGTATGATTTGATGTCTTCAAGATTTGTAGTTGTTCTTGATCCTTAAGTGTGATAAATATTACATCATCTTTATTCTTTGGATCATTGTTATAATCATAGTTAGTGATATCTTGGATATTATCATCCATGACTGTGTCTACGTTAATATGTTCATTATCACTTTCAGTATTGTCTAGAGCAATGTGCTAAGGACTTGCATTTTGTGACTCCCCCTCTCTATGAGGTGCGTTTGTGAGAAGTAATTGTTTCTCACCACTTGCTGACTCTATCGGTAGATCCAGGAGTTGTCTCCATTTAGTTTATGTCGTTGATTCTAGTTCTATAAACTTGTTCTCTAGTACTTTGTATGCCCTTATTTTGGCTACAAACTTACTTGAGTGTTTCTTTAGTACTTCTTTTATATGTTCAATTTTGGATTTAGGAGGCATTACTCTCACAAGTACCCTTTCTCTTACTTCTCTCTCTGTTTGCAAGGCATATGACCACTGTTGGTATACCCTTTTTCCTAGCTCGTTAGGTATTTGATTTACAAATTCTGCAGGTGCATACTTGTTCTTGATCATTGATTTTATGACCGCCTCTTGTATTTTATTCTGATCTTCTGGGTTTAGTGTATCCCATTGTCTAATCTTTTTATCAGTCATTGTGCCATGTGTAGCAATGGATTTGGTAGCTTCATCAACTGTTCAATTTTTGAAGTTCTTCTTCACTACATCAGGCTCATCATCTTTAGTGTCATCCAAGTCAGCCTTTGTCCTAACCAACCTTTTCCTCTTCTTTGGTGGTGTGGTTTTGATAGTTTGTTGTCTTGTTCTTTTTTTTGTCTGCTTCCTCATATAGGTCCTTACTTGACCTTTCTTAAGTGGTGTGGTATCGATTGCAACAATTTAACTCCTTGTCCTTTGCTTCTTTGTAGGTGGTGGAGATGGAGGTGTATCTGATTCAGTAGCCTTTGTATCTGATTTATTTTCTTCTTGTTCTTCACCTATGGTGCCCTATTCGGTTTCCTCTTGTTGATCCTTCTCTTCCTCTGTAACCGATATAATCTTCTTGAGATTATTAACCATTTTATCCTTTTTTTATAGTCTTCTTGACTTCTAGGCCTTGTTTTATCTTAGATTTGGCCTCTTCATATGTTCCAAACCTTGGTTGTTTCTTATCAATGGGATCATTGATCAGTGCCTCAATTGCACTTGTAGCTTGATCAATATTGATCATATTCTAATGGTGATAACCAAGATGTTCTTGGTACAACCAGTTTGATATGGGTGTAATATGTGTCTACCATAAAATAGATCTCATCTTTGTGTTTTTCAACTAGCTGTTCAGGAATCCTAGTTCTTTCCATCATCATTTCCTTGAACTCAAGGAAGTATGCAAACATAATAGACTCAAAATTGTCTCCTAATGACTTAATCAATTCACTAATCTATTAGGTTATCGGTTTGGTAGTGTCCCATACAACTTTTCCTACTAAAGGAAAGTATTCTTGAAAATAGAAAAAGATGCACATGATAAGTGATCCAAACTTACATGTGTTGGTCTTTGCTGACCTGATTTTGATCATGTTCTCATCAAGTTGTTTTAATAGGATCTCACACATATCCATCTGAATTCCTTTTGTTACTATCTTGTAAGCTATGCTTACTGCTATTGCAGAAATGTTGTTCATTCTGCTAGCCTGAAATATTTTATACCCAATAACACATGCACCAAATTTTAGTTCTTTGTCAGTGATTGTGTTCACTTTGAGACATATGTTGTCTCCTTTTGTATTGGTAAGTTTTTCAACTTATTTCATGGATGGATGCTTGTGTGGCCTAGGCTTGTCAGTTATCGGATAACTAGTGATAGCATGAAGAAAATCCTCAGTTATTTGCTTGGGTTGGTCTAGCCATAGCTTGTTGTCATGCATCTTTCTCAAGACTAACCTTATCCATTCTGTTTTGAATTCCCTCAGGAAATGTAGGGAATTAGTTAACCCTTTGACCTCCATGTGTTTATGCTCTTCCTTTATGTTTCCTTTAGCATGACATAGCTTCTTAAAATCTTCATCCATTTCAAGATCACCTATTTCTGCAATCTTGCAGTGAATATAAGACCTAATGTCTTCTATGAGAAAAACCCTCGGTGGAATTTTTGAAAATGCGTCAGCTTCATCGGGTTTTGATGCAATTTCTAGGTAGATTTTATAATTTGGTTCTACACATGTACTATTCTTAATCATTTTCACCATATTCCTCTTCTCATTCTTCATCTTAGTGATTCTTGAGGTGGTTGCCATTGTATTTCAAGTATTTAGGGTATTCTCGAAATTAGGGCTTTCTTGATAAAACAATGACAGAGATCTTTCGGTACCTTTGGTACTTACTTTAATTCAAAATAGTGATGAAATATCTATTTTCTATGTGCTGAATTGATCTAGGGATGCTTCTTCTTTCTTCTCTTTAATCGCTTGGTTTTTTCTCTGCTTTCTCTTCAAACTGCGGGTGAAGAATGAAGTTGTCTCGTCGACTATTTATAGACTTTTTGACCTAAGTATTTGCAATAAATGCTCAACAACTCATCGGGACATGAAGATGGGTTTCATTGGGAGGATATTTCAAATCATTTTCGGTGAAGATATGATGCTTAGGGCAGTTGTTAACAATTTCACTTTTATCGACAGATATCGGTATTCTGTCATGACAACTTATGAACTTTACTTTTTTACCAATGGGCGTTAGGTTACATTGGTAATTTAGTGATAGAGAGAAACTTAGTTACCTCAATGAGCTATCTTTAACTCTACTTAGGTCACTCCTAGGACCCTTAGGTCTTCCTCAATCCACCCTCCAAATCTTAAAAAGATTCAATTCTTTCCCTCTCCTAAGAATCTTCCTATCTTATTAGGTTCCCATCCTTTGTTCCTTGAAAGAACTCTTCTCAACTATACCTCCCAAGCCCTAATGATTGTTTTAGATTGTATCAGGGCTAGGGATTCATTCAACTTTAATTTTGAATACCAACATGGGTCTTAAACTTCCAAGTTAGACCATTTCTCTATCACTTGCCAAATTCCTATCTTTTAGGCCTTGTAGCCTTTTTCCCCAATTAGGCCTCCTAAAAAGTAGGAATGCACATTTCCAGTGACAAATCCTTGAAGGACCCCCAAATTTATTTTGGAATTTCACACATACCACTCAAGACCTTCAATATTTTGGTGGTCTTAGGTCTCAACCCTGTCCGTACACCCTGTTTCTGAAATAGAACTTTTTCAATCTTTTTAGAGTAGTCCTTGGTCTTTGGTCTCAAAACTTGGTGAATTGGTTTCTTGGGAACTCCTCCTTGTTCTTGAGCACCTAAATAAAATATATAAATACATCCGTGGCCTTCTTGGCTCATGAAAACATCCCTCCTGCATTTACCAAACACTTCTTCTCAATCTTCCTAGCCTGGCTACAACCACAGCTCGCCTAGGGAAAGACCTTAAAAATAGGTGCACACAATACCAAAGCTCCACCTTACAGATTCTTGAAGCTCCATGGACCTAGTCTCCATTCCAAAGATTTCATACAAAACCAATGGTGGGAAATGGATTTAGGTCCACATCTTTGCCTCTCTATCAGAACTGGACAACAAACTGTCTAAAACAAACTAAATTACAAAAAGCAAAAGAAAAGTAATTACAGAGAAAACTAAATATTGGAATCACTTTAAAAAATTCCCAAAAATTGCCTCAAATGATTATAGTACTAAATCTAATCCATGCACAACAAGAAAAGAACAAATTTCTTCAAATCTGCTACTCTGTCATTCAAAACTCCTTGGCTCCAAAACTCAAAATTCGTACAATGACTTCCAACCCTTCAAATTAGGGTTTTCCTTCCTTATATCCCCTCAACACATGTGCCTAACTCCTTAGATGGAATCAAACCAAATTAAACATTGAAACCCTTAAAATGACCAAAAATGTTGTCAACAACTTTTAAAAGTTGCTAATGTTGCATAGCAACATTTTGACATCTTTTACATATTTTCACTTTTCAAGTGTTTTAACACAAATCTGACCTAACTAACCCTATTTAGACCTCTTAGGGTATCATAGGACCCTAAATACATGAAAAACATCAACTTGCCACTTGACCACATTATCAAGTACAATGTCATTAATGAGCCAAAATGAAGTACTTTGACCTAACAGAAAGCACAATTAAACACTACTTCACACCACACTTGGTCCACATGACCTTATATAATTATTGTGCCCTTCAAGAGGGTCTTTAACACTTCCAAACACAAAAACAACATGAGATCACCAAATGAATGGCTTCTCAAGGGTGCTCCTGCATCATACTACCAAGGCTAAGAACTTAAGTCACCTCTGGTGACAAGAGCTTAGGATCAACTCCCTACTTCTTGAACTCATTCTCAGCTACCCAAGTAGCTTCAACCTTTGACTTTCCCTTCCAATGAATGAGATGCTCCATGTAAGTTCCCTGTCTGGTCTTTTTCTTCACTCTAGAGTCCAAAATTCTCATAGTTATTGGTGTTGGTGTAGGTGAAATCTGAACATCTTGTGTTATTTCCTTGTTGTCTGACTGTGAATCAGTTTGTACTGATGTAGGCCCTTTATACATCACCAAATATTTCACATTAAAGATAGGTGATAATGCCAAATTTGATGGCAAGTCTAGTTTATAAGCATTCTGCCCATATTTTGCAAGAATCTTGCAAGGACCTATCCACCTCATTTGAAGTTTCGTGGGACTCCCTTCTGCAATCTAGATTTGTTAAGGTGTACCATTACAATATCTCCCACAAAAAACTGAATATCTCTTCTTCCCTCATCAACATTGGCTTTTAGTCTTTGTGTAGCCTCTTGGAGCTGCTTCTTCACTTGGTCATGAACCTCCTTCATTGATTGAGTGAAGTCTTCTGCATATGCACTCTTACCTTCCTCATGTTCCAAGTGTCTTAACTCCAACGCACCTCTAGGGTGTAGCCCATAAACTATTTCAAAGGGGATTATTCCTATTGTCCCATTAACACTATCATTATAGGCATATTATGCCTGTGGTAACAACTGATCCCACATCACTCCATACTCCTTTGTCAAGCATCTAAGGAGATTTCCTAGCACTTTGTTAATAAATTCAGTCTGACCATCAGTTTGGGGATGGTAGGCTGACCCAAATGATAGGTTAGTTCCTAACCTTGTCCACAAGGTCTTCCAAAAATGACCTATAAATTTTATATCTCTATCAGATACTATGCTAATGGGTAAGCCATGAATCCAGACCACTTCCTTAAAGAACAAATGTGCAATATGACTAGCATCATGGGTGGTTTTGTAAGAAATGAAGTGGCTCATCTTACTAAACCTATCTACCACCACAAAGATGTTATCTAAACCAGTCTTGGTCCTAGGCAACCCAACCACAAAATCCATACTAATACATTCCCAAGGCCTATTAGGAATGGGTAGAGGTTGATACAAACCCACATTAGAAGAGGTACCCTTAGCTTTCTGACATACCAAGCATTGCTCCACATACTTTTTTATTTCCTTCTACATCTTAGGCCAATAATAGAACCTTTTCACTAGTTCTAGTGTTTTGTTTAGGCCAAAATGGTCACTTAAGATCCCATTGTGATTTTCTTGTATCATATTCTCCCTCATAGATCTCTTAGGGATACATAGATGTCCTCCTCTGAATAAGAGATCATTCTGAATGGTATAGTCTACATATTGACTATGGAAATGGTTTTTGAAATCTTTACATACCTTGTATGCTTCCAAGAAGTCTTCATCTCCTTCATAGAGCTCTTTGAAGCTCTCTAAACCTATACTTTGTAGCTGCACCTCTTGGACTATCAAGAGTCTCCTACTCAAAGCATCAGCTACTTTATTCAACTCTCCCTTTTTATGTTTGATAGTGAAGGTATAGGCCTGCAAATATTCCATCCATTTGAGATGTCTATTGCTCAAATTCTCCTGAGAATTGATAAAACTCAAAGCTTTATTGTCAGTATAAACCACAAATTCCTTTGGCAACAAATAGTGCCTCCACTTTCTCAAGGATTGCACCAATGCATATAGTTCTAGGTCATAAGAGGAATACCTCTTCTTAGCCTCATTTAAATTTTCACTATAGAATGCCATTGGCTTATTCTCTTGGTTCAATATTTCCCCAAGAGCTATACCACTTGCATCACATTCAAGGGTGAACAACTTATCAAAATTTGGCAAAACCAAAATAGGTTGTGTGGCCACTCTCTTTTTCAACCACTCAAAACCCTTACCAGCCTTTGGAGTCCAATTGAATTTAGTTTTCACTCCACCTTTAATTGTATCTAGGACTGGTGCACATATTTCAGTAAAACCTCTAATGAACTTCCTATAAAATTGGGCAAGCCCATGGAAACTCCTTACCTCACTGCTACATGTAGGGGTAGGCCAGCTTAGTATTGCTTCAAATTTTCTATGATCCATCTTCAAGGTTCCTTGAGACACCACAAAACCAAGATAGATCATCTCTTGCTTCATAAATTCACATTTTTCCAAATTAATGGACAACTTCTCCTCATGAAGTTTCTTCATCACAATCTTCAAATGTTGGAGGTGTTTCTCCTTTGTCTTACTAAAAATTAGGATATCATCAAGGTACACAACTACAAATCTACCTATGTAGTCCTTCAACACTTCATTCATCAACCTCATAAAGGTGCTTTGGGTATTGCTAAGCCCAAAGGGCATGACCAACCATTCATAGAGCCCTTTTGTAGTCTTGAATGTTGTCTTCCATTCATCCCCCTCCTTAATTCGTATTTGATGGTATCCACTCTTCAAATCCAACTTAGTGTAGTACCTTGCTCCTCCCAAACAATTCATAAGATCTTCAATCCTAGGAATGGGAAATCTGTACCTTATAGTGATCCTATTAATTTCCCTTAAATCTATACAAAGCCTCCACTTACCTCCTTTTTTTGATGCTAGAACCACTGGTACTGCACATGGGCTAATGCTTTGTCTGATTAGACCTTGGTCCAAAAGTTCTTGGACTTGGCTAGCTATCTCCTTGTTTTGATCAGGAGTCACCCTATATGCAGCTTTATTTGGTAGAGATGCTCATGGTATGAAGTCAATTTGATGACTTATGGTTCTAGGAGGTGGTAACATTGCAGGTGACCCATCACTAACTATGTCTTTAAACTCCTTCAATAACTCTTGCACCTCCTTTGGTAATGGCACTTGTTCCACCTTCTTCTCTTCACTAGGCTTAAGCATGATAGCATAGTGTGTTCCTTCTCCATTCTTTACACCTTGGATGTACTCCTTACCTCCTTGCAATAAGACATTAGGTCCTGCTAATGTAGATCCCTCATTATCAATGAGTGACTAAATTTTGTAGGTGACCCCATCTTTCTTGAAAGAATAAGAGTTCTTCTCTCCATCATGAACTGTCTTCCTATCAAACTGCCATGGACTACCTAAGAGTAGGTGTCATGCATCCATTGGGATTATATCACACAAGATTCTATCCACATATTTTCCTATTGAAAAATCAACCCATGCTTTCTCATTTACTAGAACATGATGTCCCTTATTCAACCATGTAACTCTATAAGGGTTTGTATGAGGTATCTTGGTTAGTCCTATCTTGCTGACTACCTCCTTTGAGATGATGTTATCAGTAGATCTTGAGTCTATGATCATCCTAAAAACTTTGCCAAGTATCTTGCACTTCACTCTGAAAAGTGCCCTCCTTTGCTTAGCTTCTTCTTTGACAGGTTCCTTTATGAGGATCCTCCTAATCATTAGATTCTCCCCACTCTCCAAATCAAGGTTAATTTCAAGAGCTTTAATACTGTTGGTCTCTTCTTGGGCTAGGTAATTCACCCTCTTTTCACCATGTGAACTAGAGGCCTTCTCAGGGCATCTATAGGCTAGATGGCCTAGTTGATTACAGTGAAAGCATTTCATATTTTCAAAGTGTGAGGCTCTGCCTGAACCTCCAAATCTGCCTCTTCCTCCACCTTGGAATCCTCTTCCTCTACTCATGCTACCTCTTCCACTGGTCTCATTGACTATTTTAGTCAATTTGGATTCTCCTTGAGATCTATAATCACTGCCTCTACCAGCAAAGCTACCTCTATGTCCTCTATTCTCTTTTCCTCTACCTCTCCCTCTTGAGGTCTGATCATGTTTCCTCTTTCTTTTCTCTTTTATCTTTAAAGCCATCTGATAGCATTGTCTCACACTGGTAAGGGTAGTAAGGCTCATTTATTCTTGTATAGACCACTTGAGTCCATTCTAATATCTAGCTAATCTGATGCTCTCATCCTCCACTATCTTGGATCTTAAGCATAACTTTTGGAACTCCTTAGTATATGCCTGGACATTAAGGTCTTTCTGCCTGAGGTTTTGTCTCTTTCTATGCATCTAAACTTCATAATCATCTAGTAGGTAAGTCTGCTTCAACTTGGCTAACATACCCCTCCATGTAACAATAGGGTTCTTTCCCTCTATCTCTCTCTTAGTCTAAACATATTTCCACCAGGTAAGTGCTAGTCACCTCAACCTAGACTTAGCCACTTTCAAATTCTGAGCATCTATCACACCATCACATTCAAAGTGATTTTCAAGACTGCCTATCCAGTCCATGACTAGATCAGCATCCATTTGTCCACTAAAAAGTGGCACACCCTCCAAGGATTTACCACTTAAGCCCTTGAGTGCCTTCAAGAAGGGTTCCTCTAGTAAGACTAGATCAGGAGTAGGTGCTTCTTCTTCTAATTTAAACTCCTTCTCCTTAGCTTCCTTTTCTTCTTTTGGGTCTACCTTGTCCTTCACTCTATCTGCCTTGTCTTGGACTTCTTCTAAGAGTTTCTCTAATTGGCTCAATCTTTCTCTTAGTAGTCTATTGTCCTCTTCTTTTTCTTCAACTTTCTTGGCCGATTCAGCATTGGTCACCATCTTGCTAGATGCACTTGACTCTCCACTTGATTCTTCAGTCTGCAACATCCACTAGCTGCAACAATTCTTATCCCAAATCTTGAACCTAGGCTCTGATACAAATTTGATATGGAGAAACTTAGTTACCTCAATGAGTTTTCTTGAACTCTACTTAGGTCACTCCTAGGACCCTTAGGGATTCTGCAATCCACCCTCCAAATCTTGGAAAGATTCAATTCTTTCCCTCTCCTAAGAATCTTCCTATCTTATTAGGTTCCCATCCTTTGTTCCTTGCAACAACTCCTCTCAACTATACCTCCCAAGCCCTAATGATTGTTTTGGATTGCAAGAGGGCCAGGGCTTCATTCAACTTCAATTTTGAATACCAACATGGGTCTTAAGTTTCCAAGTTAGACCATTTCTCCATCGCTTGCCAAATTCCTATCTTTTAGGCCTTGTAGCCTTTTTCCCCAATTAGGCCTCCTAAAAAGAAGGAATGCACATTTCTAGTGACAAATCCTCAAAGGACACCCAAATTTATTTTGGCAGTTCATTCCTACCACTCAAGACCTTCAAGATTTTGGTGGTCTCAGGTCTCAACCCTATCCGTACACCCTGTTTCAAAAATAGGGCATTTTCAAGCTTTTTACACTAGTCCTTGGTCTTTGGTCTCAAAACTTGGTGAATTGGTTTCTTGGGCACTCCTCCTTGTTCTTTATCACCTGTATAACATATATCAATACATCCATTTTCCTTCTTGGCTCATGAAAACATCCATCCTGCATTTACCAAACACTTCTTCTCAGTCTTCCTAGTCGGGCTACAACCATAGCTCTCCTAGGGAAAGACCTTAAAAATAGGTTCACATACTTCCAGAGCTCCACCTTCTAGATTCTTGAAGCTCCATGGACCTAGTATCCATTCCCAAGATTTCGTACAAAACCAATGGTGGGAAATGGAGTTAGGTCCACATCTTTGCCTCTCTGTCAGAATTGGACATCAAACTGTCTAAAATAAACTAAATTACAAAAAGCAAAAGAAAAGTAATTACAGAGAAAATTAACTATTGGAATCACTTTACAAAATTCCCAACAATGGCCTCAAATGATCACAATACTAAATCTAATCTATGCACAACAAGAAAAGAACAAATTTCTTCAAATCTGCTACTCTGTCATTCAAAACTCCTTGGCTCCAAAACTCAAAATCCGTACAATGACTTCCAACCCTTCAAATTAGGGTTTTCCTTCCTTATATCCCCTCAACACACGTTCCTAAATCCTTGGATGGACTCAAACCAACTTAAACATCGAAACCCTTAAGACAACCAAAAATGTTGTCAGCAACTTTCAAAAGTTGCTAATGTTGCATAGCAACATTTTGACATCTTTTACATATTTTCACTTTTCAAGCGTTTTAACACAAATCTGACCTAACTAACCCTATTTAGACCCCTTAGGGTATCATAGGACCATAAAGACATGAAAAACATCAACTTTCCACTTGACCACATTATCAAGTACAATGTCATTAATGAGCCAAAATGAAGTACTTTGACCTAACAGAAAGCACAATTAAACACTACTTCACACCACACTTGGTCCACATGACCTTATATAATTATAGTGCCCTTCAAGAGGGTCTTTAACACTTCTACACACAAACACAACATGAGATCACCAACTGACTGGCTTCTCAAGGGTGCTCCTACACCATTTAGCATTTTTACTAGTTGACCGACAGTTTTCGGTAAGTGTAAACAACTCATTACTATGTTCACCGATGATTTTTGGTAAGTGTTTACTGACGGTGTTGCATTCTTAGATTTGTAACAAGTAAAGTAATATGCATCTTTGGTTCATGCAGATTTTGACTATCTATCAATTTGTATAATGAAACTAATGCAAAATATGACTTGGTATAGTGCAGTTCCATACTTACTTGTTCATTTTAACTGGGGTTGGTTGTGTCACTGGATCCATTGGATGGGGTGTCACCATTTGCATTGCTTGGCCCAGCTTCATCATTGCTTGAAGATTTTATCCACATTTTTTTTATTGCCCTCTGAATATCTTCAATGGTGTTTCCATTGGGATATGTGCTTGTTTCTATCAATCAGTCTTTGCAATATTTCTTGAGGTGACCAACTTTATGATAGTGTAAGCATGCCTTTCTGGGTTTGACCAGCCTCTCAACCTTTTGGTCCATGCTCTCATGAATTTTTCAGCAATGTGACCATATCTACCACATGTTGTATAGTTTGTCCAAGTGTTGTAATCCCATACATATTGATTACCGATTCTCTTTGGTTGATAAGGAACTTCTTTAACCTTTGGCTTTCATGCTTGCCTTTTGTTTTTCCAACATTCTTTAGATGTGTTCCCATTCATCTTTCATGTAGGATAGTATTTGTCCATGTAGGTTTCCTTCTTTGGATTTTCTATCTTGCTCTTGCATTCATAGGCCTTATGTCCCTTTTTGTTACATTTATAACAAAATCCTATGAATGAAGATGTAGATGTAGATTTACTTGTACCTTTCAGTTTACCTCTGCATACATTTGATGTGTGCCATTTCTTTCCATAGTGCTTGCATGTCAGCTTTCTTGGTCTTGGATTTTCATAGACACTCTTTGGGTTTGATGATTCTCTATTTTCGGTAAAGCCTATACTTTTGTTGTTGTTGACTCTTCGTTGTCCTTCAAGAAAGTCATCCATTCTTTTATTTCTTTCTTCAGCCTTTCTGATAATCTCATTATGTTGTTGCTGAATTCTAACCTCATGCTTTAGCTTTTCATTTTCTTCTCTTAGTTATCCGATAATCTGTATTCTCTCAATGAGTTCCATATTTATTCTGTTTGCTTCTTGACTCATAAGGATAATCTGATTTGTGAGATCATGGTGATGCTCAGCATGTCTTTAATTTTCCATTTCCTTTTCTTGTAGTTTCTCTGAAATCTTCCTTTTGTCGTCAATAGCAAGTGTTCTTTCTATTTTAGCTTTTCTGGTAGAACTCATCACATCAATCATTCTTACCATTTGGGTCTCTTGACCGATTTGCAACATCTTTATTTTCTCTATCAGATTTTGATTGATCTCCTTAAGATTTGTGATGTTCTCTTCTAATGTATCTGATGTATTACTTGCATTTGATCCTAAAGATTCAAAGAAATATGGAATCTCTTCTTCTTGATAGTCTTTTTCATTGTTCTGGGTAGCCATACCTTTTCTCTCATCCAACACCTCTCTCATCTTGATTCTTGCTTCTTTATACTGTTCATAGAACATCTGTATCTCAATCTTTTTTTTCTCAATATTCTTATCAAGTTTTTACTTCTCCATTGTATGATCTTTGCTCTTAAGCCTTTAAGATTTTCAAGAAGAGACTAAGCTCTGATACCAATTTTTGGAATTAATGGGAAGTAGTACTGAGAGGGGAGGGGTGAATCAGTACCTCTAAAATTTTTAACACCTTTTACAATTCATCATTAGTAATCATTCAATTATGTATTAAAAACCATTACTATTATTCTTTCTTATGTATGTATTGTTTGTTCACAATCTTTAATAGTTTTCAACAGTCATAGAAACATTCATGAAAATGATAAATACATAACACAAGATATGGTATCGCAGAAAAATCCTGTTAGGAAGTAAAAATTATGGTGGGGATGACACCCACAAAAATTCACTATCTACAGAATGGAAGGGAACCGGTTAAGGCTTACAATTTGTTCACTTTTGATGATCTACCCTATTAGGATTATTAAGGTGGAGACCTGTTAAGATCTACTCTATTAAGATCTTTAGCAACATTGATTGAAGTGTGCACTTAGTTATGAGATTTACAATAGGATGGTTAAGCCCACCTTCCTTGAAAGGATTTCATTAGTGTACTACACTTGTTAGAATGAGTACAAATGTTGACCTAACTATATGCAATCTACTATTTATGATTTATAGATCCATTAAAGCTCTTAAAATAATAATATCACCTTAAGTGATTGATGAATACCTTTTCTCTGCTTGTCAGTAGTCTCTATTTTGTTCTTGGAAACTAATTTGATTATGTTTGTGTCCTTCTAGATGAATTCTCTGTCTGGTCTTTAGTTTCTCTCTGTGGCTACTATCTTCATTGATCAACAACTATTCTCAATGGATTGAGCACATATTTATAGAAGTATTGACCCATCTTGGAATTCACATTTTTACAATGTTAACTCTCAGATCCAAGGTTTACAACTTGACCTTGGTCTTTAGTTTTCATGTTTTAAAACAATAAAACTAATTATAAAAATAATAAATACATTTCTTTCTCTGCACATAATGGATTTAAAAGAAAATAAAGAAGCTATAAATACAACTTTAGTGATTTATCTGACGTGGAAAGTCAGATCCACTTTTTGCGGGATGTAACTTACTGTCATTTCTTGGTCGTCGGTTTGAACTTGCAGTCTCTTAGCATTCCTTGACTAAACTGTTCATCGGGTTCCCTATATCTGTCAGGTTCCTCTCTTTTTTGTTTCGTTGGGTAGCACTATTGTTACTCATTGGGTTTCTTTTACCCTTTTCTTCATCAGATAAAGCTTAACAATGTTTTTCGAGTAACCTTGGCATCGGATAGTTTTGTGCCCTGTCTGTCGGTGTAGAGTAAACCGATGGTGCAGATCATGTTTTTCTCTAAGTATACTAATGGAAAAATATAATGCCTTCAGAAGTTTCAAATGGATCCACTGCAGGAAGCTAATGAAGAGAAGCATGTGGGAACCAGTATGATGCTCTTGAGTGGGAAGGAATTTCTAAAAGCTATGAATAAGGAGAAAGGATTTTGTTGTGCAGTGATAATGAAGCCAAAGGAGGAGACCAAAGAGAAAGTCAACATGCCACCAGAGATACAAGAATTGTTGGAAAAGTATCATGAAATAGTGGATAATGGTTTTCCAAGTTCCCTACCACCCATGATGGATGTGAGTCATCAGATAGACCTCATTCTTGGAGCAAATTTTCCAAATAAAGAAGCATAAGATGACACCAAGTCAAAATGCAGAGATAGCAAAACAAATTCAAGATTTGTTGGAAAAGGGATTAATAAGGAATAGTTTGAGCCTTGTGCTATGCCTATTTTTCTTGTACCTAAGAAGGATGGAAAATGGAGGATGTGTACGGACTCTAGGGCTATAAACAAGATTACAATCAGATATAGATTCCCACTGCCCCAGATTCAAGATTTGATAGACAATTTGGGAGGTTCATGTTATTTTTCAAAGGTGGATTTGAAGTTAGGATATCACCAAATCAAGGTTAGGCTTGGTGATGAGTGGAAAATAGCCTTCAAGACCAATGAAGGGCTTTATGAGTGGCTAGTTATGCCCTTTGGCCTAATTAATGCACCTAGCACATTCATGACGCTCATGAATGAAGTGCTAGCATATTTTATTGGTACGCTTGTAATAGTATATCTTGATGACATTTTAATATTTAGCAGGTCCAAGGAGGAGCACATGAATAATTTGGAGATGGTCTTGAGGAGGCTACATCAAGAAAAGTTGATGATCAATCAAGACAAGTTTGAGTTTCTGAAAACTAAATTAGTTTACCTTGGTTTTGTGGTTGCTAATGGATGTATGAAGATGGACCCTGATAAGGTTAAGTCAATATTGGAATGGCCTACTGCGTGTGAGAAATTACACCTTCATGAAATAAGGATTCTAAACTAGAATTCTATGGAAATAAATACAACAATTTAATCTAACAATTGTAATTAAATCCATGACATCTCATGGCTCCCTATCTAAGCTTTGTTAAGAGAGCTCTCAGCCTTAATCTCTCTCAAGGACAATCCTACAATGACAAATTTAAAGATAAAATGCCTAAATCAAGCTCAATTTCTCAAGATGATATGGAATTCTAACTCAAATTCTCATGATATGCTCCTCAAATCAACAATTTGCTTCTACAAATGTTAAAAAATGCTTCTCAATTGCTCACAATGCTCTCAATTTCTCACAAGTTGTCTATAATGACGATGCTTTGCATTCGAATTTTCTAGGAACCCCTTATGCTCTCAAAATGGCTTGTATTTATAGCAAATTCCCAAGGGTAGGGGGTTAGAGTGATTTAACCATGAGTTAATGCTTGGTTGAGTTTGATCCCTCAAATGGTTTCAAATGGGGGGACCATTTAAATGGTTGTCCTCAAAGGGTGGGACAAGAAGACAAAATCCTCAATTCTCATTGGTTGATCAAATTGAGTTGAAAGAAATTAGGGTTTATTTAATTCAATCATTTAATTAAATTAGCCATGTAAGGGTTAATGGGTTGGATTTGATTTTTGATTTAAAACTATACAATTAATTGATTAAAATCAATTATATAATTTTGATTGACCCCTTGTAGGCTTAAATTTGATTATTTGATTTCATGATTAATTAACCCTTTGATTTAAAATTTTATTTTGTCCAATTTCTTTGATAAATGTCCATTTGATTGATTTTGATCCATTTTAATGCATTTTGATGAGATTTAGGGCAATTGGCTGAGATTTGCAAATTTGGATGTTTAAGATACACCTGGTCAATTTTATGTGTCTACAAATGCCCCTCTTTGAATTGATGTGTGAAGCGCATTGATTCAAACAAAACTTGATGTCCTGATGTAGATTTAGATATTGATTGATTGATTAGCTGATGCAAAACCTAATTGATAATTGATGCAAAACCTGATATGAAACTTGATGTGAAACCTGATGTGAAACTTGATGTGAAACTTGATTTGATGCCCCACTGATAAAGTTTGAATTTTTAATGCCCCAGAATTGATAAAAGATATGATGTAGAATCTTGATTTGATGATATGATGATACCCCCTTAGAAATGAAAACATTTTGATGTGCAAATGTCAAAAATTGGATGAAACTTGATGAAGAATGGGTCCAAGATGATTTCATTTCTAATAAATAATGATGCTGAAAAAGATGTCAGAAGATGCCCCAGTGTGCAAAAGATGCAATTAGTCCCTCTGGGTCAAAGAACCTTCAAAATTAGGGTAAAATAGCTTAAATAGGTTGAAAAACCCAAATTTACTATTAATTTTCACTTTTTACTGTGGAGATTTTTCTTTGATCCTGTGACTATTGATAGTAATGGTGGTCCCCATTCGAGAGCATCGATTTAAGAGAGCTCACCGGCATCAGAGACCTCCTAACTATGGACCGTTGATGAGTGATTTCAACCTTCCTAGTGCATTTATTGCTTATTTAATAGCATTTATTGCAAGTTTTTAATGTTTTTTAGATATATGTTTGCAAAATTCTACATAGGAAACTTTAAAAGCCGCCTAGGTTAGTGAAAACCACCTCCACATGTTTGAAAGCCATGTTGGAGCAATCCAGAGCCACCTAGGACTTAGGTTAAAAATTTCAATCCAATGATTTTTGTGTCGCCTATGAAACCCTATCCTTTCAAGGCCACCTAGGAAAATGTGAAAGTCGCCTAGGACTTTAAAAGGATGCGTGCTTGGTAAAGTGCCACCTCCGATGATTAAAGTGTCGCATATGAAAATTTCAACATCGCAGGGATAAAAATCCATGTACACTTAATCAAGTGTCACCTCCAAGAAAATTTGAGCAAAACTGAAAATAGCTAGGATAAAATTGCCTTCGATTGAACGTCTAAAAATATTTGATTGATTTCCAAGCTAGAAAATGTGATTCCATGATGTCACTTAGTGTTTAGGATATTAGAAAAATCATATCAATGAATGTTTGATATGCCAATCAGATTGATTAAAATGATGCCAAATTTATCCCTTCTCAAGATCTAGAGGTTAGGAACAATAGGTTGATGCACTCAAAATAGAGCAAGGAAAGATTTAATATGTTTGATTGGCTTAGAATGATCCACCAATAGAAAAAATAATATAATCCACCTTATTTAATAATGTAGGAACATTACCATAAGTTACGAGTACATGGTGTGGTTTCTTGGATTCTCTATTTGGTTGATGAGCTTACTCCTCCTGAGAGACGTACTATCGAGACATGTGGTCTCAATTTCCTTCTTGATCTCCCTCAGTTTTAGCTGAACCAAGGTCTATTGATAGTTATGGCAGAGCGATGGCACTCTGACCATAACACTTTCCATCTACCCCTTAGCGAGATGACTATCACGCCAGAGGATGTATACTGATTATTGAGGATCCCAACTTGTGGAGAGTGGGTATACTGTGATTCTATTTATGATGGTAGCATATGCAAATGGGTGTTCGGAGACAACACCATTGAGAATGATTGCATTACTTTGGCACAGTTTGCTTCATTTCCTACCTTGCCAGCATTATTAGGAGCAGTTATCAAAGGAGTATTGCTTCTAGATAGGAGAGGTCATGGATTTGTAGTCGGATGGGTTCGTATATTGGAGGACTTGATTACACATCCTTAGAGATATGACTTGGGTTCATGTGTGTTAGCCTAGCTTTACCATGATCTACATGAGATTGTATACAGGCACAACACATCTATCTCAATAGGTGCATTTCTATTATAGTTGTGGACTTGGGAGCATATCCCTATTACCAGACCAGTCTCAGTATGAGTACGGCCCAAGGATATTTGTATGCATTTTTATATGATGGTATGCTTGTCCAGCATCATCTGGGAAAGGTTGATATTGATTAGGTCATATAGAGACCATATCTAAGCTCCGAGAGGTGGCGAGAGGACAATGATGAGTTCCCTTATATGTTTTCCCCTCAGTGGATGATTGGTCAATCACCACTATGTATAGTGAGATTTTTCTTCTGGAGAGTGCTCCGTTAGTATGGCCGAGTATAGGATATGCCCCAGGGTATGGCACTTTATGCAAGTACAGGCAGAGTGATCCATGTGGGGATCTTAGGTTGACTATCAGTTTTCCTTTGCACAGATTGATTAGCTTGGATTTGTGAGATGGGCTCTAATGACACATGTAGCTGATGCAGGGATGTCCACTAAGTATCAATAGTGGTTCTTACAACATCGCTTTATTAGATTTACAGATCTAGTTGAGCCCATTCCAAATGTTGATGATCTATCTAATGATGATGGTGGAGATGATGATGATGGTGATGGAGATGGTAGGAGACCTGAGAGATGGAGGGTGCAGAGAGCACCTAGGGTACACAACACTATAGGACCATGGATGTGAGGTGGTCATGTTAGAGGCTGAGGTGGTGGATTTGGTCAACCTAGATAGAGGCGAGTGTAGGCACAGGCACGTCCCCAGAGACAGGCTCCTGTCAGAGTTAGTGCAGAGTAGGCTAGGTAAAGACACAAATGAGTTCAGGTTGCTAGACAGGTTCCTCCACAGGTTCCATTACAGGGACAAGGTCCATAGAGACCTCCATCTCCTTAGAGACAGGCTCCCCAAGTAGATCCACAGAGTAGTACGACACAGGTGATACCACAGGTTCCTTTAGTGCTACAGGAACCTCAGGCCCCTCCAACATCACATGCACCTTCAGTTCCTCCCATTGTGGATAGCTTAGTTAAGGAAGTTCAAGGATTACAGACAGAGATGATTGTAGTTATTGGTTGGTTGGAGCATGTTACGACTATGTAGCAGCAGTTCTTGGCTACTTTAGCTCAGTTACCTACCAGTGCTAGCACTAGTCAGGCAACACCTTCTACATAGGATAGATCAGGTGATAGGGATCCCAATGGAGTAGTAGGTTCAGGTATAGGTATCGCAGGAGATGGATCAGGTGCCCCTGCTAGGTCATGAGATAGATAGGGATATATGGTATCTAGATTTTGTATTGATGTATCATGTGGAGTTTTGATCAGGACTTGTGTCATATGGATCATTTTGTTGATGTATCTTTGATTTACAGATTTTATATAGACATTTGATGATCATCATTTATTTATGATTCTCTTCCATTGATTGCCCTTTTATCATGTTGTTATGAGATTTATTTTATGGATATCTATCTGATTCTATGATGCATTTATTTCTATTATGATATGGATGCAATGTCTTAGAGTAGGACATAGATAGATGGATGCAAATGATGTTAATGTAACTTATTTCTATATAATTTTATGACTTTTATCATGATGTATGGTTGATGCAATGCAATGATATGGATGCAATACTTAGTGCAATAGTAAAATGAATGCAACTATCTTTTTGGGTTTTTGAGGTATGCAGCTTAATTTATGAAATGCAATCTCTAAATGATGATTGGGATAAATGACTAATGATTAATGATTCTTTCCTTTTCTCTTGATATGAATATATAATGAATAATGATTAATGCTATGAATGCAAAAGATAATCTCACATTGATGATTTGAAACCATTGAATTGATATATCCCCACATTAATGATGAATCCCCCTTGAATTTGGAAATTGCAAAGAATAAAATCCATTAAGCTAACATGAAAATACAATTAATCTAACATGAAAATACAATGCAACTAATTGTCCTTGAGGTTTGCGAAAGAAATGCAAACAGAGATATATTTTCATCATTGAGCGTTGTGGAACTAGGAGTTGATACAATCCTTACTGGTGCCACTGCAACCATAATAATATGAATATGAATTTCATCTTATTTGGTAACCTTTTGTGAAACCCAGTACAACCCTCACTAGTTGAATCACCAACTATCGGAGTACGAATACCAGTTTAATCAGATTCAATGTTACAAGTGGATATTGGTATTAAGATATTGAAAATCTAAATAGCCAAGGTATGCTTTTGCATAAACAAACAAAGGTTAACCCTCCTTCCTATATGAATGTCCTTGATGGTTCTTTGATGACCATGTCCTTAGATAAATTCACACAAGTTAAAGGATCTTCCTCAAAACAGGCACACAGAAGTTAAGAAAACATCATGTCTTCATCATTGCCAATCTAGTTGAAACATCATCGATTAGCTAAAATGAACATGACTCAAAAAAGTCAATGAAAAACTCATCAAAAATTCCAAGTGTTTTGAAATGTATCAAGATTTTCAAAAAGAATTCCAAACATTCTGATCATTTAGGTGTTGTCAATTTTTAATCTTGATAAAATAAGTCAATGAAGCTCAAGGATCATGTTGTAGTATCAAATTGTTTAGGGTAGAACAATGATATCCATCAAAGGTTCCAAAATATCTCTCCTCTGAATCTGAAAATCTAATTTTGATGTGTGACCAAATTTGTGCACTTTTGAATCCACTTAGTACCAAAATTAATGATGTTTGCCCCCAAGTGATAAATGTGATCAATGTGAAACTTAGGGAAAAATGAAACCTAGGATGCAACAATGCAGCTTTGAGACTTTATTATGACTTATCCACAAATGAAAGATGCAATGAGGATATGGACAAATGAGATGATGAAATGCAATATGTTCAAATGTGACTAGGAAAGACCTAAGGGACAAAAGGTGCCTGTTTCTAGGTTTTCACCTTTTGGGATTATTGCTTTTTTCTTTTTTTTATAGCAAGGCGCCTACTGCTAGGTTTTTGCCAAGGCACTTTTTCTCTTTTTTGATTTTTTTGATTTTTTTTTTATTTATCATCAAGGTGCCTATTTGCTAGGTTTTCACCAAGACAACATTTTTTTTATTTTTCAAATGTATTTTATTTCTTCATGCTCAATTTTCTCCTTTTTTTTTTATTTTTCTGCTTTTCCAATGTTTTTGGCTTTTTGAACTTTTTGACTTTTTTGGTATTTTGATCTTTTCTCAATTTTTTGTATTTTTCACTTTTTCTCATGTAAAAAGTTGATGCTAACTCATTTGATACTCTCAACTGATACTCTTTCCTCTGATACTCTTTCGTCTAATTAGGTGTGAAACCTCTTAAGATGAATTCTATTGATAGGTTCTTGCAATTCATCACCATCACAATCGGCCAATTTATAGGTCCCCATTCCAAAAGAAGAAACAATGACAAAAGGACCAAGCCAATTTTCTTCCCACTTTCCTTTATTTTCTCTATCAACCTATTTTTTGGATTCTCTCTTAACACTAGATCTCCCACTTGAAAGGTTCATGGTTTAATATGCTTGTTATAGTTCTATGAGATTCGATTCTGATACACTTTCAAATGATCACAAGCTTGAGTTTGATTTTCCTCCAAAAATTCCAATTGTTGAAGTCGAGAAACTCTATTATCCTCATCCATGATCAATCCATGCAATGACACTCTTAGGGATGGTATTTCAACTTCTAAAGGTAGAACAACTTCGGCCCCATAAACCAATGAAAAAGGTGTAGCTCTTGTCGGGGTGCGAATACTAGTTCTATAGATCCATAATGCTAGATTGATTTGAGGGTGCCAATCTCTACCTGACTTACCAACCGATCTTTTAAGGATTTTGAGGATATTCTTGTTGGTAGCCTTGGCTTGTCCATTACCTTAGGGAGAGTAAATGGATGAAGAGTGATGATTAATATGGAATGTGTCACAAAGTTCATCTACATCCTTGTTCTTAAACTGCTTCCAATTATCTGTGATGATGGCGTGAGCAATGCCATATTTGCAAACGATATGATTAAGGATGAACATGGAAATTTGCTTCCCTGTTGCAGTTGTTAAAGGGATGACCTCAACCCATTTAGTGAAGTACTCTGTTGCAGTGAGAATGTACTTATGTCCATTTGAAGAAGGTGGATAGATCATGCCAATCAAATCAAAACCCCATTGGTAGAATGGCCATGGTGTGACAAATGGGTGTAACTCTTGTGTCGGTGCATGGATCATGTCTCCATGGTATTGACATTTTGCACACACTTTGACAAACAGACAAGCATCTCTTTCTAAGGTTTTCCAAAAGTACCCCATGTGTAGGATTTTCTTAGCTAGGTTTAAACCACTCGAATGTAACCCACAAATCCCCTTGTGGACATCTTTTAAAGCTAATTTTGATTCATCTTCCTCTAGACATCTAAGGAGCATTCCATCAAGACCCTTACAATACAATGTGTCAGAAACGATGGTATAATGAGCCACTTGTCTTATAAAATTTTTCTTTTGAGCACGGGTTTGGTCTATGGGTAAGTTTTGGTCTTTTAGGTAGGCATAGATGGGTCCATACCATGGTGAGTCATGTCCATTTAAAAGGGAAATAATTTGGGTATTGGGTAGGTCAAATTCTGGTTTAACCAATTCTTCCACCAAGAACTCATACCTTTCATTTTGATCAGGCATTTGAAGCAAAGATGCCAAAGTAGCCATTGCATCCGCTACTCTATTCTTGTCTCTTGGGATTTGTTCAAAAGTAATCAAAGCAAAGTCCTTTTTCCAATCATCCACCAATTTCTTGTAAGGCATCAATTTTTCATCCTTGGTAGCATATTCATTATTGACATGATTGATGACTAATTCAGAGTCCCCATAGACTTGTAATTCTGTGACATTCCATTCCAAGGCCATCTTGATACCTATGAGCAATGCTTTATACTCGGCAATGTTGTTTGTACAAGGGAACAATAACTTGTAAGATTTTGGGATTGTGTAACCTTGTGGTGTGATCAAAATAATGCCTACCCCACTACCATTTTGGGTGTAAGATCCATCAAAGTATAAAGTTCATGTCTTAGCTTCCACATTAACAATCTCAGAATTAGGAAATTTCACTTATATGGGATGTGTAGACTCTTAAGGATAATTGGCCAATTGATCTGCAATAACTTGACCTTTGATTGCTTTCCTATTAGCATACTCAATGTCGAATTCACTAAGCACCATTACCCACTTTGCAATCCTTCCAGTTAGAACTATTTTGCTAAGTAAGTATTTCAATGGATCAATTTTGGCTATGAGCTTCAACTTATGCATCAACATATAATGTCTTAACTTCTAAGAGGAAAATACCACTGCTAGGAAAGCCCTTTCCATGAATCTATAGTTTAATTCATATTTGATCAAAGTTCTACTCAAGTAGTAGATAGCTCTTTCTTTTCCTTCATTATCTTCTTGTGCCAATAAAACTCCTAAAGATTTTTTTGTTGCTGAAATATAGAGTAATAAAGGTTTGCCTTGAATAGGTGACATCAAGATGGGTGGATTCATCAATTATGTTTTCAACAATGTAAAGGCTTTATCACATTCTTCATCCCATGTAAAGATGGTATCCTTATGTAGCAACCTTGTGAAAGAATGACACTTTTCTGCCAATTGAGAAATGAACCTGTTGCCCAAATTTCCCATTTCCGTGCAATTTGGCCTGGTCTGCCCTATCTTTTTTCCTCTGTCTTGTTTTCCAGGTTTCATGTCTATACCCTCAGAACCCCTGTAAACCCTCAGTCTTTCTTACAAACGAGATAATAAACCCTTAGCCTTGGCTCATTATATTTCCTCGTTACCTTTTTCAGCCACTTAAGAGCATGTGCTTTTAAGTGGGTCGCTTGATCACTTCAGCCTGGGCGAATTTTCTTTCCTTTCTCCCGACTTCGCTTTTCCTTGTGTCGCGTGGTCTGGTGATCTTTTGGAATATTCCCCTTGCGTCTTCTGACTTGGCTACCTCTCTTCAGTTTCATAATCGCCAGATCCATGTCATAAGCCCTGTGACAAGTGGGACCCTCTCAGTTAGTCGGGTGATCGCGTGACCCTCAGCGAATATTCCCTTTTATCTCCCGAATTCACTTTTTTTCTTTGTCACGTAGTCTCTTTACAAAATGGAATATTCCTTTAGCTTCTCAAGACTTGGCGACCTCTCTTTAGTCGGGTTGTCGCTTGAACTTTGTCATAAGGCTTTAAAGGAATGGGACCCGCCTCAGTCGGGTGATCGCGGGAAGAAAAGGCAAGTCAAAGAAATGTCTCCCGACCTTGCGCCTACTTCATGTCGCATGATCGCTTGATTAGCTCAGTCAAACAGTTAAGCTCTTTCTTCAGTCGCGTGGTCTCGTGATTAAATGGTGGTTAAGAGATAACATTCCCGACCATGCGACTAACTATTTGATGTTAGTAGAAATACTCAGTTGGGTTGTCGCTAGAAAAGGGGCGATGACTCATTTGTTCAGAAAGGGTTACATGGACAAAAGAAAAGATGACATCTGTCACGGAGCTAGTGGTTGTTAGGTAATTGCCAGAGGAAGGAAATGGATCATGTGATAACAAGACTAAGGTATGTTCTCCTTCAGTTGCGAAGTCTCTTGATAATTGAAAGGTATATGAGATTCTATGGCGATTAAAGGACAGCCGTTCGATGAAGGAATGACAAGATCTGACGGTGGTCGCGAAGTCTGGTGATAAAAGTGCCCCAGGGAAAAGGTCCTTCCGACTAGATGATTAAGGTATGTCGCGAGGTCGCTGTAAATAGAAAAGGCACGTGCTTCAAGTTAAAGGTAAAGACTCAGGATCACCCAACTCAGTGACTGAGGGTTGTCATGTTATCTTGAAAAGAGGCATGAGCATCTGGCGATCAGGTGACAAGCCGTGATGGTTAAAAGGTAGCAGTTAGGCACTGGGTCGCTAGAGGAATGGTGAGTTAAGAAAATCTCCTCGCGACTTCGATTTTACACAGTCGAGATGTTGCCAAAAGTAACTCAGGTTGGCCAGGGGTTAAGAAAAGCACAGTGTCACTAGGTCATGAGATTTAACCATGATTAATGACTGAGTTCCGCGACTTAGAGACTAGCCATTGTCGTGTGGTCTCCTGATTTGAATTTGAAATTCTGGCGGCAGATTTGGCACTGTGAACGCTCGACAGCCATGGTTTTTCTGTGCTCGTGTTCTAGTTTTGATCAAAGGGGTTTCTAGTCACAGGGGTCATGCATAGAGCAGTCTGCCGACATTTGAGTAGATTTGTTTCAATGACGGTGAACAGGACGAGATTCATTGTGTTGCAGGAAAGAGTAGAGTTATGACTAAGTTTCCCGAAGTACCAAGAGAAGGGAGAAGAAGTCTTAGGCGGTGACAAGGAGAACACTTGGCCATGCACTGTTCATGGATAAGAGAGGTAGTTATTGCAGAGAAGTATAGGTGAACAGGTGTGCATGACTTTCAGAGTAAACATAAATGTTACTAGCCGCCGTCTACCAAATCTGATTTCCAGTTGCCAGATCGAGAAGGTCAGGAAAATATCCATGAATATCTGTTTTAACTCAGTCATTCTGGACCGCCTTCTCTCTCTCTTTTCCTCTCTCCTGTGTTTTAGGGTTAGGGTTTTCATGATCATCCGAAGCTTGTTGCATCCTAAGGGATCCCAAGATGGTCATAGTCCTATATATAGCAGAAAGGTTACAATTGCAAAGGGTTGAAAGGTAGTCTGATATTTGTAGTATTTTTGCTCCTGTGTCTTTTTCTTTCATCCATCTACTTCTCTTCTGGTTCTATGACAGCTTGTTGTTATCGTAATTACCTTGTGCCTCATTTTTTTGTAATTCATGTTTATCCTCTTCTGCAATCAATAAATGTGTAGATGTTTCACCCCTTATTGATCAAGTTGATTCTGGTGCATTGTGTGTTGTGTCTATTTCACTTGGATTACTGTATTGTGAATTTTCTCTTCCCTTGTAGTAATTTTAGTTTCTGACCTTCACATGTTTGCTAAGAATCATGTGGTAGAAGTTTTGTTAGTTGAGTTATATGGATGTGTAGTGCAGTTTCAAGGCAGAAGAAAGTAGGCCCTATCTTGGTGTATCACCTTTCCCTTTT
>MU227555.1:2829340-2856562 GCA_018584345.1 Thuja plicata | reverse complement strand
GGAAGCCGGCCTTCTCCGGAGATTCAACCTCGTAGTTCAAGTCCCACAGCTTGGAGGTTGATTCCATGTTTCACTAGGTTGCTGTTAGAGAAGCTTTTAGCAAGGGTGCAAACCTCAGTGACAACAGAACCTCCTTATAGATTGAAGTCTTCCTTGAAGTGACCTCATTTGACTAATATTATTTGGAATGCCCATGTCCATTATTGCTTGTACTTTTTCAGGATCTACTTCAATGCCTTTTGCAGAAACAATGTACCCTAGGAGTTTTCCGGATTGTACCCCAAAAGAACACTTCTTTGGGCTGAGTCTTACTTTCAATTGTTCTAGCCTTGTAAAAATCTTTTCAATTATGGGTAAATGATCTTTCCTTTCATCTGACTTATCTAGAATGTCATCCACATAATCTTCTAGGAAGGTGTGCATCATCTCATGGAAAATGGTAGTCATTACTCTTTGATAAGTGGCTCTGGCATTTTTGAGACCGAAGGGCATTACATTCCAACAAAAAGTACCCCACGGGCATGTAAAGGCTATCTTCTCTTGATCTTCAGGTGCAATTCAGATTTGATTATACCCACTAAATCCATCCATGAGTGAAAACATAGAATGACCCGCAGTTAGATCCACAATAACATCAATGCTAGGTAATGGAAAGTCATCTTTGGGGCAAGCAAGGTTTAAATTTCTGAAATCCATGAAAACTCTTATGGATTTATCATGTTTGGTAACCAGTAAAATGTTGGAGATCCATTCTGCATATGCAATTACTCTAATAAATCTAACCTTGAGTAATTTTTCCAATTCTACTTTGACTAAAAGGGCTACATGTGGATGCATTTTTCTCAATTTCTGCTTGATAGGCTTAACCTCGGATTTGACATTCAAATGATGCATTATGAAACTTGGATCCAATCTGGGCATGTCGACATATGACCATGCAAATTTGACTTGTTTTTCTTTAAATAATTTGATGAAATCTTTCCTCTCTAAGGGACTCAAAGATGTTGCCAAGTGAATAAATTTAGGATCCACTTCGGTACCAATATTAACCTTTTTTGTAGGTTCAATGAGTATAGGTGATCTTTCATCTTCATGTGCTGGTAAGGTGTCCAACCTCTCTTCCTTAGGTGCCATAGTTGGGTTTTCACCTTCGGAAACATCCTTTATTTTTACTTTTTTGGGGTCTAGCACTGCCACATGGTGGTTTTCACCATTATACCTTCTCAATTTTTTGTATTTTTTCCTTTCATTTTGTGGATTAAGAGGTTGAACACCTGCCCCTATCATCATGCTAGAATGAATTCATTTATGGAAGAATTTGGTTCAACCACATTTAGGTATAAGACCATTGCATTGTCATTTGAGAAGTATAGTAAGTCATTTTGCTCATAAATATCCCAATCAATAATTTTGGGGTGCATTAAGGAGAAGGGTTCATTGGATGGATTATCATTTGAAGGATTTAAGGACATGACTTTGTTTGATGGTTCATACATTGTATCATCAAGGTCTATGACATGTGCCTCTTCAAGATGGTCCATGGAAGAAGGATCAAAATCCTCTTCACTAGATTCCTTTGAGATTTCCATGGGAAAGAAAGCATGTGGATTAAACACTAGGTTAGAATCTCCCACTCACAAAGGTACCCAAGGTTCACCTACCCATTGAGTGTAAGGAGGTGCTTTCTCTACATTAGGTTGTTGAGGTTCACTTGATGTTTGAGTATAAGTCGAACCTTGAGTCACATGTTCTTGATTCTCAACTTTAGGAGGAGTTGCATAAGTGTGAATGGTATCAACCTCTATGTCATGACAAGATTCTTCCGAAAAGGAATCCCACTCATAATCCCTAGAATCATCTTCACTTTCGAAGCCTACCACCTGTATATGTGCACGAAAAATCATGCATGGGACTTGAACTTTCTCCCTTATGTTGAAAACCTATGCCAACTTTCTCTTCTTTTGTTCTCCAAACTGGTTCAATAGGTTCTAACAACCCTCTATGTTGAACTCCTAAGGGTCATCTTCCCTTATATCCCATTTTCTTCATGATATCAAATCCTTTTCCATATTGATTAGTTTGGATGTTGATATGTTGCATCCTTTCAATGGGATTAGCTGAATTATCCTCCTCTTTATAAAGCCATCGCAATACTTCATTATCCTCTTTATCCATTTCTTGTTTGTCACATTCTCTCACAAAATCAGAATTATATTTGTGGGGTTGATGATCTTTGAATGGCTTCCCATGTGTCCTTAAAAATGTAGGTAAATCAAATAGGGAAACATAATATTACCCTACCCCTTTTGAGTGAATTTTGCATTGTTTCTCAAATTGGTTCATCATGTCACTCATCTTTTGATAATGATCCTTCTTAGCTTGTTCTCTTTCTTCCTTAGTGGGTTTCAAAGTTTCCATTCTCAATGTTGAAGTCTTGACTGAATTATCATTTGAATTTTGACCCTCATAACTCATCTTTTCTTTTCCCTTAGTTGATGTAGTTGAGTTAGTTTGAATAGGGTTAGAAGTTAATGTAACATTTGATGTTGGTTTTGAACTTTCTTCTTTGTGTTCTTCCATGGAAATATTAGAGATAATTCCTTCCCTATTGTGAGGAATATACAATTCATGACGTGTCTTTAAAGCATTACAATATTGGAAAGAGTTTGAATCTCCCCCAATTGTGATCTCTTCCCCCATGTGTGGAAACTTTATGCATAGGTGATATGTAGAAGGTACCACTTGCATTTCATGTATCCATGGCCTTCCTAGTAGGATATTGTAAGTCAATTTCATATCAAGGACCTAACATATGGTATCCTTTTTGATAGGTCCCACTTGAATTGGTAGAATTATCATACCCTTTGAAGATCTTTCATCCTCATCATAAGCCTTAATGGTGATTTGCTTTTTACGGTCAATGGAAGACTCGATTAACCCTAAGACTTGAAAAGGTTTAAAGTGAAAATATTAAGACCAGATCCCCCATCTATGAGAAATCTCTTGACCCCATGACTTTGGATTAACAATTCTATGTGCAAGGGTAGGTTTTGGGGTTGTGTGATAGACATATCATCTTTCTCTGAAAATGAAAGACAATGAGGAGCTATGAGATGTCCTACCATGTTTTGAAATTTGTCTTCCTCCAAGTTTGTAGGAATGGTGGTCTCAACCAAGGATTTTTCCAAGATCTCCTTGTGATTAGGAGATAATTTTAACAACTCCAAGAGTGATATTTGTGTTGGAGTCTTTTGTAATTAATCCACCAAACTATAAGGCTTTGTTGTAGGTGGTGTTTGTTTAGCCAAAATAGTTGGTGTTTTAGGGCCAATAGTAATAGGAGTACCCCCTTTTAGGGTAACCTTTGAGGCTTTCCCCCTTTTGATAGCATAAGAGGTTTCCACTTTAGGTTGATCTTTGATCACAACAACATTGATAGTACTCTCATGGCCGGATATAGTATTGATAGTATTATCATAGGTATTTGAAAAGTTAACATTGTTAGTGCCTCTTGCATTGTACCCATTATTTCCTCCATTGTTTGAATTGGAAGATTATCCTTTTTCATGCTTATAGAAAGGAGTCTTAAAAGCCATGTGATCTTAATTAGTTTGAGGGCCTTCTACTTTTATCACACCATTGTCAATGAGATCTTGTACCACATGTTTGAAACGCATGCAATCATTGGTCTTATGTCCTTGATTTCTATGATACTCACAATGGTTATTCTCACTCCACCAATTTGGCTTGATTTGAGGTTCATATGGTTGAGCCCTTGGTAGGTCAATAAGTTAATTTGCAATAAGTGTCCTTAATTAATTTTCCAATGGTTTGCCCAAATTAGTGAATGTCCTTTTGGGTGTAGGTGCAAAGAAAGGTTTAGGCTTGTAATTACCTTGATTATTCCCAAAGTTGTTATTAGTGTTGTTGTTGTTAAAGGGCACTTTGGGTGCTTGATTCAAATTATTGGCTTGAACTGAACTTTGGGTGAGATTGAAAGGGGTGGCCTTTAAAGTATTTGCCTCTACCACTCCATCATTTACCACTCCTTTACTTTTTTTATTTTTCATCCAAAAATGGTTTTTGTTAGGGGTATTGCGATTTTTATTAGGATTGGAGGTATTTCTATTGTTGTTGTTCTTGTTATCCTTGTAAAGTTTAATATTTCCACTTTTGACCAATACCTCTTCCATTTGTTACCCCATTCTCAATTAGGTCTTGGAATGACCTAGGACATTGTAGCCTTAACCGATAGTTCATTTCATGATTTAAGCTATTCACAAAGATATCCATCTTCTCCTTTTCGGGTACACTTCGAGGGTATCTAGAAAATACTGACTGCCATTGTTGTAGGAAAAGTAGGAATCCCTCTCCTTCTCTTTGTTTGGTGTTACATAAATTAAGCATTGTAATCTCATGTTTGATATTATAAGAGTAATGAGTTACAAACTTAGAGGCCAATTCTTCAAAGGTTCGAATGTCTAAGGGTAACTTCGAAAACCACTCCATTGCCATACCCCCAAAACTTCTAGGGAATAACCTCATTAGGTAAGTTGTGTCATGCATGAATTCTAAAATTAAGGCACAAACTTCCCTTAAGTGAGCTTGAGGATCAATTGTTCCTTCATATTTATCATATTTAGGAAAATTAGCATTTGTTGGAAATGGAACCATGATTAATGTCTTATCAAAGGGAAAAGGACACAAAGCTTCAATAGAAAAGGGTTTAGGAACCCCGCTTTGTTTCATCATGTCCAATTGCATTTGGAAAATTTGGAGTTGCTTGTTCATGATATCAATGGGGTTAGCATCAGCTTCCTTTTGTTTGAGTTTGTTGACATCATAGTCATGTGGAAGTTTAAGACTCGTTTGTGCTAGGTCTAGAAAGTACTTTTCTTTGTCTTTTTCCAACACTTTTCCCATAAGATTCATGAAGAAGGGAATTTTCATTGCTTCATTGACCTTTTCATTGGTTTCTTCCTCATCATTAGGGTCAATGTTGCCCCCATTGTTATTATTATTTAACCCTTGGTTGTCAAGGTTAATTTCTCCAAGGTTGTTGTTGTTTAACCCTTGATTGTTAGGGTCACCATTTCCTCCCCCTTTGTTATTGTTATTGGATCCTTGGTTGTTAGGATCAGCATTTCTCCCTCCATTTTTATTCATATATTTTTTGACATGGTTGATTTGATCAGGGTCTATATGGCCAAATGGAAAGGACATTGTTGGCTCTGTTTCCTTAATAGGTTTCAGCAAAGGTCTTGAAGAACTAAAAGGATCACCCAGAAAAGGACACTCTTGTCTTAGATAAGATTTGTCAGGTTGTAGGGTAGCCTTGATGTAATGAGATCGCATAAAATCTGGCATTAACATAAATCAAATAAAGAATTAGGCTTTTTGTCTTACTTAATTGATCAATCCTTGAAAGATTTTTTCAAAAGGTCTAATAATGGTGGATTCTAATCAACTTGAAGTTTCACAGAGGTAAAACGTCCAAAAGGGTATCCAAAAATGTAAGCAACTTGTTTTCAAACCTCTGGGAAGTATCCAATGTTTTCCCTTCTTTGTTTCTGGGTGGCTCTTTCCTGTGTGTAGGCGGATTTCAAATGTCTGCATGCGGTTACTAGAATTGCTATACGTGGCACTCTGCAGTTCGTAGGTGGTGTTTGCCTATTGATAGGCAGTTTTCAAATGTTTACACATGGCACTTTCGAGTGGCTTACGCAGCTTATCAATATTTTTAGGCGGCGTTTCAAAATTATAGGTGGTCCAGAAATGTTTATACGCGGCCCAGAATTGTTTATACACGGCACTTTGCTGATCAAGGTTGAAATTTTTAGATTTTTGAATTTTTAAAAGTTTAATAATTTTGATCAGACTTGTTACAAAAGATTCTTAAGTGAAAATAAAGTAAAAACTCAGCACACGCATCAAATTTGCACCATATCCCTAAAACAACACTAAAAGTGTATGTTCTCAGATATTTTGTTTATGGGCATAGCACAAGAAATTCTTCGAAGCAATCTACTTAAGAGTCAAACAAATGTGGTGTTTAACAATGGTTCTAAAAAGGTAGGCTTACTAATTAACAAGGTTTTAATCACACCTCCATTCTAACTCTCGTCAAGTTCCTTTACCCCCTTGTGGGCTTCCCACATGCATGAAAATATGATTTTGCGCAATCCCGAAGGACTACTCGAGGAAGTGAGGATGACTTGCACAAGAATTAGTCACTTTTTGATTAAGGTAAAATACATTTTTTTTAGTGGGTTGGATGATATCATGGTAAAATTAATTGTCTCCCACTTTGGGTCGTTTCCTCTCACCACCTTCGTAAAGGAATTCTCGGGAGGCAGGCCCCCTAAAGCTTTATTTTAATCTAGCATACATGGAAAGCAAAATTGAACTTAGTCCAACAAGTTTGGGAATTTGATTCACTCAAAGAGTGAAGAGCATATCCCTATTATCTTCCTTTGTTCCAAACACTTCAAGTAATATTTTTTCTTTTTCAACCCCTTGACAAGGAGGTTCTTAAAAATGAAGTTTGTGGTTCAATTCTTTATCCCTTTCTTTTTACCCAATTGAATTTGCATGTTTGGCTTTTTGATTCACTTCAAAAAATGAAGAGCATATGCCTAATTCTTGTTCAATTTAGACAATAATAGGGGTTTTCCTAATTATTCTATATTCAAAGAGATTTTCCACAATTTAAGCAATGCAAGCTTGATTAGAAAAATACCTTGTTTTTGAAGCTAGCAAAGGCTAGGCTCATTTTTTTATGTATTTTTCTTATTTTCAACTCACCTAGTGGCAATCATTCCCACTCTGGCTCCTCCAACAAGTTAGTCAACACAACAAAGACAAAGTGAAGAAAAACTTACAAATCCCCAAGACAAATCACTCCTAAGTTCTTTTAATCAGTTTTTTGCAAACAATCAAGCTTAAAGAACTAGAAATGAAAATTAATCAAAGAGTAGGGAATTTATTCTTGTAAGAAAAGAAAACTTTGATGTAATGATCATATAAACTCTCTTCCTCTTTTAAACTTTCTATAATATTTGAGGCATGAATTTCCTTAGAGAGTTTATTTTGTGCTCTTACCTCTTTGCTAGGTCTTGTCACTCTCTTCTCTGGTTTTTGTACCCTCAAATGATTTTTCATCAGCAAAAATAAAGAAATACAGAGAGTTAGAAACATGACCAAATCATTCAAAACTTGATAAAAAGAAGAAAGTTCTATGCAACATTTAACAGTTAATACATAGCTTTTAAATGCTAGAAAGAAGAACTTAAAAATTTAAAAGCGGCAATTAAAAGCTAAAAAGTAGCTTTGGAAAATCCACACTCGGCTAAAGATAAACCATAGGTGGCATAGAATGGACAAATTGCAGTAAAATAAAGCTACTAGGTGGCTTTGGAATGACCATAGGTGGTCTTTTACTGCTAAAATGGGTCCCTTTACAGAAGCAGGCGGCACAAAATGTGCAAATTCTAGTCTAATTATGATAGCAGGCGGTTCTGCAATGATCATAGGCAGTCTTTTGCTGCCAACAGGCGGCTTCAAAATCTCTGAAGGTGGCTCTTCTCCTATTTTCTACAAATGAAAAGAAAGTGCAGCGAAACACACAAAAAAATGATAAAAATGAGTAAAATGAGGCCTAAAGCCCCACGATGGGCGCCATTTGTGTGTGAGAAATTACACCTTCATGAAATTAGGATTATAAACTATAATTCTATGGAAATAAATACAACAATTTAATCTAAGAATTGTAATTAAATACATGACATCTCATGGTTCCCTATCTAAGCTTTGTTAAGAGAGCTCTCAGCCTTAATCTCTCTCAAGGACAATCCTAGAATGAGAAATTTAAAGATACAATACCTAAATCTATCTCAAATTCTCAAGATGATATGGAATTCTAACTCAAATGCTCATGATATTCTCCTCATATCAACAATTTTCTTCTACAAATGATCAAAAATGCTTCTCAATTGCTCACAATGCTCTCAATTCCTCACAAATTGTCTATAATGAGGATTCTTTGCATTTGAATTTTCTAGGATCCCCTTATGATCTCAAAATGGCTTGTATTTATAGCAAATTCCCAAGGGTAGGGGGTAGAGTGATTTAACCATGAGTTAATGCTTGGTTGAGTTTGATCCCTCAAATGGTTTCAAATGGGGGGACCATTTAAATGGTTGTCCTCAAAGGGTGGGACAAGAAGACAAAATCCTCAATTCTCATTGGTTGATCAAATTGAGTTGAAAGAAATTAGGATTTATTTAATTCAATAATTTAATTAAATTAGCCATGTAAGGGTGAATGGGTTGGATTTGATTTTTGATTTAAAACTATACAATTAATTGATTAAAATCAATTATACAATTTTGATTGATCCCTTGTAGGCTTAAATTTGATTATTTAATTTCAAGATTTTTTAGTCCTTTGATTTAAAATTTGATTTTGTCCAATTTATTTGATAAATGTCCATTTGATTTATTTTGATCCATTTTAATGCATTTCGATGAGATTTAAGGCAATTGGCTGAGATTTACAAATTTGGATGTTTAAGATACACCTGGTCAATTTTAGGTGTCTACACCTACACCTAGGTCCATAGGGGATGTTAGGAGTTTTCATAGATTGGGCTCCTACTATAGGAAATTTGTAAGAAATTTTAGTAATGTATGTTCCCCTATTCTCAACACCATCAAAGGTGGAATCAAATGTTAGTTTAAGTGGACTATACCAGCAGACCAAGGGTTTGAGATGTTGAAAAAGAGGATAGTAGAGTTACCTACAATTATGTTTCCCGATTTCAATCATCTATTTGTGGTAGAATGTGATGCTAGCAAGCTAGCCATTGGAGCAGTGTTAAGCCAAGAGGGACACCCTGTGGCATTCTTTTCAGAGGAGTTAAATGAGTCCAAACAAAAGTACTCCACCTATGATTTTCATTTGTATGCTATGGTACAAGCCCTTAAAAAATGGAGACACTATCTCTTACCTAGGGAATTTGTGGTCTACACTGATAACCATGCTCTAAGTTTCCTGAATGGGCAAGAATGCCTATGAGGTGGATTTGAGTCCTAATTTGGGGATTTCACCCATTTTCAATGTTTGTGACCTATATCCCTACAAGGGACCATCTATAGACACAGGTCAGCCCACTCTTACAAATTTAGGGTATGATGATTGGGTGAAAGACTTGCCTACCCCAATACCACTAAAATTGGAAAGTGTACTAGATTCTAAAGTGATCTAGAAGACAAGAAAGGGTAACTACAAGGAGTACCTCATCAAGTGGCAGGGACTACTTGAATTAATGCCACTTGGATGATAGAGCTAGACATTCTGAAACATGGGGTCACCATTGAAGACCTCCTAACTCAAGGGACTTGAGTTCTTTGTCCCAGGGGAGTATGGTGTAGGAAACCTCCCCTTTTAATCTGTTGATGTGTGTTAGGGTTGGAGTAGGTGTTTTTTTGTGGATTGGAATAAGATCCAATAGGTTAGGTACAATTTTGTTCAACTTCATGTTTGTAAGAGCCAATAGTGCTCATTAGGTGATTTAGGGTCATTTTGGCCTAAAATAGGGAAAAGTTTTTATGTTGATGTAATGTGGGTTTAATGTGATTTTTAGGACCCTAAGTATCCTAACTAGGGTCAAGGAATTCAAACTCATCCATCGAGTTGACAAAAAGAGTCAACTAGCTCAAAATGCAAAAAGTTGCTAGCAACTTTGAAAAGTTGCTCAAGCAAATTTTGTGAGAAATTGGAAAAATGAAGTTAGAGTAGTTGTAACTACCCATGCTCAGTATATGAGCATGGATTCTATGATATGGACAGGTTAATGAAATTTTGGATTGCAACATTGATTTTGTGAACTCCTGTACGGATGGTTTTGACTACATTTTTGTGAAATACAGAGCTTTCTACATTCTGTACGGTCCTGTATGGATTGGAAAAGGAGATTAGACCCCATGGGGTTGTAGAGTTTCAAAATATATTTCATCTCCATATCTTATTTTACTTTGAATTTATTGTAGTGTAGAGTTGTGTAATTATTAAGGTCACTGGTCCGCTAGTGACATTCCCAGTGTTGCAGAGTTAGAAATGGCTCTAACCTAAGAACCCACTGGTGGAATTGATTGAAATCATGGAGGAAGTAGGGTTAGAGTCTGTAAATAGGGTTTTTGTTTTCATTTTGATTGTTTCAATGGATTTCCTAGACCAAGTTTGAAGCCCTACGGCTGACTGTCAGGAGCAGGTGAGCCAAGACATGGATAACATAGATTTGGCACGAGCACCCATGATGTTGGGGAAAAGACTTAGTGGAATTTTTAGATGCCCTAAATAGTCTTCTTGAAGAATCAAAATATGGTGGATGGTGAAACGAAGGTTGAAGGTCAATTTGACAATTGTTTGTGTTGACTGGTCCAAAGGCCTAAATAATAGGCTAAAAACTAGGCCCTGATGAATACTAGGGTTGTGGACACTTCTAGAATCTAGGGTTTTGGATTCTGATAGGGATGATATACACCTTGAATATTTACAAGGTATTCTATGGATTTTTTTGGGATTTTTGGGAGTATTAGCCCAAAGGCAGTGAATTTTGACCAACTAGGAAATAGGGCAATTAGGCCTCCTAGTGAATTTGATACTAATGGATTGGTAAAGTATTTTGAAGTGTAGGTAAGGGTTTAGAATGAATTTTAATGGGCCAAGGACATAGAAAAGAGTCTATGGGATGTATGGGAAGATCCTAAGTAGGGTTTTGGGATTCTAGGAGGAAATCTAGTGAGGAAGCCTTGGTAATTGAAGAACTAGTTGGACTAGTTAAGCCTAGAAACTTTGAAATCTTTAAATAGATCAACTATACCTTGGAGGAGAAGTTGGTAGAGAGGGTCTTGGAGATCTTAATTGGAGAATAATTCACAAGGACGTAACCATTGGATGGTTAAGAGAGAGAAAGAAGCATATTGAGGAAAGAAATCACTAGAGTCTTAAACCCTCTACATCAATGTCCCTTGCCTCTTCAACAGTGCAAGTGATATTTTCAAAGTCAAGTTCATCTATCATTTGTTTGATTATGGTTTTATGTTGAGACTCTTCAACACCTATGAGCCTCAATTCCTTATTTTCCTCAAAATCTTTCATCTTATATTGTATCCAGAAATCTTTAAACTCATGCATTTTTGTGAAATCATCCTTTTGAAGGAACTTGACAGAAATAGGCTCCCTTTCATCATTTGTATCAATGGGAACATCATCCTCGAGGGTCTGCACTTGGTACCCATGAACTTCATCTTTGAACATAAGGGGTAGAGATGTTGGTGTTGCTTTCTTCTCTTCTCTTAATCAACTTAGGATATGTGCCACTTCCTTCGACTCACACCCATCATTAGAATCATTGTAAGAAGCAAGTGGGACAAAATTTTCTTCTTGGTGCACTGGAGGTGGAGACTCTATATCCGAATCCTGCAAAATCAATTTTCTCCTTTTCTAAGGAGGAGAAATTAATTTCTCAACCTCCTTAGGATTTTCCTATTTTTGACACTTGTTGAATAACTCTTCAAAATTATCTATACATTTTTAAATCCTCAAAAATTCAAAGTTTTCTTCATCATAGAATCTAGGTTGTCCTGTCTTTAACCTTTCTCCTCCGATCTTCAAAAGAATGCCCCACTTCTTGGCCTTCTCTATAATGGTTGAGGTTTTGTCATAGTTTCTTATCACATCTTCATGAATATTCAATTGGTGTATGAATGTGGCAACCATAGATTGGATATGTCCCTCTAGGTCACAATCCCTTCTCTTTTCACTCTCTAATCTATAAAAATCTTTTATATATTCTTGTAATTCATTTAATATATTTGAACCGATGACGAATCTAGAAAATTTCACGGTATGAGGCATATATGTGCCTTTCTTTCTTGGAGCTATAATCTCCTTTTCAAGCCATAACATTTGCCACATCAATTCCAATAACCCAAATCTCTCTAACACATGTAAGGGAAATTTATGAGGCTATTTCCTGCATCCATATATTTTGATCAATGTATACTTGGGCTTACAAATCCAATCACCGAAGTTATGAGGTTAGTTCCTTTCAAGAAAATACTCCTTCGAACTAATAAATGCTTTTATTTTTGGTGGAAATCTTTCTTTCTGATGTCCTACCAACCTGAAAATATAGAACACAAATATATCTTTGAATTTGTTGAAATCGCAATCTCTACTGTTCTTTTCCCACACTCTACACCACAGTTTTACTGGAAATTTATTTCCTTCCGCATCACTTATAGTCAATTTCAAAGATTCTCTTTTCTCTAAAATATTTTGGTACAAAATTAAATGTAATAGCAGAGAATAATATTTAAATGATTTAGTTGTTTTCCATTCGATCAGCTGCTAATGCAGCAACCTTTCTATCTGAGGAGAAAAATGAAATTCCCAATAACAGTTAAGGTTATGAATCCTCATAGACATATACATGAAATCTTGAGGCATTTTTGACGTGGCATCTTCTCCACATAGCTGAGCCCATGCATAGTATGTATTTTGAAAGAAAGGAATATAACTATTTGTTAAATGTGGGCCCTTGCTATCCATTTATATAATTCAATTTTTGATACCCCTTTTCATGAAATACGAGACATCTTTGTAATTGGAACTCCTTACCATTCTGTCATATTCAACAAGAGCTTGGTGTCTGTCAATTTTGGTCAAGGCTTGCTTTCTTAGGTTAAAACATTCTTCTATATATGCCCTAGATATATTTAGCAAGGATGACTCATCCATTCTCCTTATCATTCTAGTCTCTATCTTGTAGCGCTCATTCAGAACATTTATTAGCTCTGCATCCACATATATGTTTGGTACTATGACCTTCACCAAGTCCAATTTCCAAGGATTACACCTTGGTTCCTTTTCATGTTGGTTTGCATAGAAAACCCAGAATAAGGACCTAACATAGAATGGAATGGTAGAATCCCTACATTCCCTTCATTCATCTGAAAATACATTCTTTGCACCTGTATCTACCGAACCTGGCAACACGCTAAGCAATGTATGTTGTGGAGGTATCTCTTTGGGCACATTTGGTTTCTCGGAAACCTCCTTCTTAACCTTCTTAACATATGCTTCCTTTTTCTTAGGCATTTATAAAAAAATTAGTAAGATAAGTTACAAGGTCAGAGGATAATTTTACTTACTAGTTTGAATGTCGCATACTTGTGTCTTCTCAGCTAGCTCTGCTTGTTCCACTTGTTCAGTTCAATCTCCAATGATTTCCAAAATATGAGCTAGATTAATTCTTCTTTTACAATCGATTCAATTTTAATGCCCATTAATTTCCATACTCGTTATGAGACATTTGGAATGTGTGAAAAATCTGTCAGCACACTTCAACCATTTTGGCCACCCTTTATTAAATGTTCAGTTTTTTCCATATCACCACTCACTAATATTTCCTCCACAAAATAGTGAAAAATCATTATTTTGTTTTCCTCGTTATTTTTTCTTGTAATAGAGAGAAAAATTGCTATCTCACAGTCCATACTATTAGTGCTTGTGATACTATGAAAAATTGTTGCTGCACTGTCTTCAATTTCTATCTTTGCAACAATGCAAAATTTTGCCATTTCACAACTTCCAATTCCATGACATGCGAAGAAGTGAAAATAGTTCCTTTTGCTTGTTTCTAAGGTGATTTCACATTTTAACCCTTTCAAAAACCTTTCAAACCTAGCCAAATATTATAGTTCCAACAAGATGGATGATGGACGATGTCTTTCCAAGTGTCCTAGGCCCACCACACTTAATGCGTCGAGTAAAATACCATGTCGGGTAACCCTCGTAAGGCTGAAATGATGCACACATTATTTGAATGAAGTAAAGTGTGAATGATGATGTCACTTTGAATAACATTTAGGACAACTATAAAATGTTGGTAGAGAAGGAGAAAGTTACCCAACGATGACTAACATCAGAGGATACTTACTTAAGGGCTAATTACCCATTGAAATTTGACCTTGTTATCTTTTTTGCATAGTTGTGGGCTCTATCGCATAGTCGTGGGCTCTCTCATAGTTAGTTCTTTAGCATCATGAGTATACAAGTGAAGAGAATGTTATGTTGTTGTTGAGTCACAAGTGGTTGGCGGTTAAGGTCTTTTAGCTCTTGAATGTGCGACATGGTTTAGTCTGAGGTTTATGTGGTCTCATCGCTCATTCAATGTGTTAACTAACCCATACAGTTTTGAGTTGTGAGTGGGCATTGGTTATGTTTGTATTTATCTTTATGGTTATTGTGTACTCACAGAGGTCAAGGTCAGGTTAAGTTTTATGTTGCGAGCTCACGACTAATATTTGTTTGAATTCAGATCAATGACTGGTGCTTTCTCATCGATAATAAAGGAATATTCTATATGTTGTTGTGAGTGTGCGACTAAAAGGCTTAATGATATGGATGGTCCTTGCTTACTCACAAGATGATCAGAGATATAAAGAATGGAGCTGCGAGTGCGTGAATAGATAGAAAATCTTGCATTGTCACTAGCTCATGAAGGAAACAAAAGGTTCATGGGTTGTGCTGCGAGTCTACAATGGGTTGCCACATGTCCAAGTTTTGTAAAATTTAAATAATTCTCAGAAAGACAAGTGTATATTTGGTTCCCGCAACTAGCTGCACTCAAAGATGGAATTAATGGAAAACTAGTGTGAGAAGTAAGGTTGACTTGACAATGGTTTGATTTGTTATAAATTACATGATCAAGCTCAAATTATGTACAGTGTAAGTTTTGGAGCTTGTTAACAAAGATTTGTGTTCGGAGCTTAATTTAGAGGCTATTTCTTAGTGTGGTGAAGGTGTGACTATAAATTTCAAGATGAGTCAAGCAACTTCTAGTGGAGCTTCAAATTCGTATGGTAAAAAAGGGTGGTGGTAGAGAAGTATGTTGATGAATTTGCAGACATGTTACTAGGAGCTTCTAGTGAAGATAGTGAAAATTGGATGGAATGGAAGGACAAATGGTGCCAATGTAGAAATCCTATTACTTTAAATCACTCAGGTAATGTTTTGTTTCACTGCTTCTGGAATAACATAGTTAAATCAGTTCCCATGAGTAATCCATGGAACTTGAACATGGCTAAGCTAATTTTGACTGATGTGTATGTTGATGTGGATTTGATAAAAGAATTGGGAAAGAGCTATTGTCCTTTGTCTAGGGTAATTTGGAGGAAGAATAAGACTTCCACAGTAACCATAGATAGACGAAGTTTCAGAGAGGTTTTTAAGATTTCTTATGCTATATGCACAACAATTGATTTGGATCAGATGACCAATCACTATGAAAGGTGAGACAAGCTGATAAAATGGCATGAAATGATGAGGTACATGCCTAGGGTGGATGGGAGGTTGGTTTCAATTCCTGACAACATAAATCCACCATTCGACCTCGCCTTCTTCCACAATTATGTGAAATGCATTGTTTACGGGTTATGTAAGGTTTTGGGAGTTGATGGAGACACAACAATACCTATCAACTTATTGATGATGGCCATGGATATTAAACATCCAAACAACAATATAGACTATCATTATGTTGGTTATATGGTGGAGTCCATACATAATACTTTGGTGGAAATTCAAAGTGGTGCTCTTGCTCCTATGTTCAAACATTACTCACATTTGATGTATCTGATTATGTTCTATAACAAGGAGTTCATAGACAAAGAATTGGAGTTGTATGAAATAGAATATGGAGTTGAAATTCCTATGCAAAGGTGGACTCGGGTATGGGATATAAAATCTTCACACTCATCTTTTGTTTGTTTTGAAAATTGAATTGTCACTCCAATATTAGATATGCTGGGATTTGGTAGGGAGAGGTTATCCATTGATGTCAGAAGGCTATTAAGACCTTGGAATTTTGTTCCAAATTGGCCAACTAGACACAATTGAGGTGAATTTTTCTTCTTTGACCATTTTACTAATGTTAGGGTTTGTGGGTGCTCTCAGCCCCTGCATATTGTTGAAGACAATTATTCAATTGTGTATTGTCATTGATGATACACGTGTATTTACACATATGTAGTGATGTTACACAAATGTCTACATTTAGACCGAGCATAGTTGGTGAATAGAATGAGTTATTTAGTGTTGACCAAGTTGAGTTGGGCATTGAAGGAAGTTCAGTGTTGACCGAGTCACTCAGGCATCTCAGTCTTGGTTGGGCATTCAGTGGAAGCCGACTAACAGAGATTTATGTTCTATAATTAATTGGTTATATGAGGTCGACTAAATTGTGATTTATTATTTAGAAGTGCATTCAAGCTGACTTGACAGGGCTTACCATATAAATGAAAGGTCAAGTTTTGATTGAATGAGTGTGTAAGAAAAAAAAGGATAAGAGAAAAGTAGAAGTGTGGAATTCTGTGATATGAAGAGTGAAGGAGAAATTAGATAGGACTCTGATTGAGTGTATATCACTCGGAGCTGCTATAGAACATCTGATCAGCAAGGATCCAATTATAATCAGAACAGAGATTTGAATCAGCAAAGACACTTGCTTACAAATACAGGTCAATTCATTGTTACTTTCTAACAATTGTAGTAGTGATCTAAAATCACTTAATAGAGTAGACTTAAAAGTCTTTTTGTAAATCCTCTCCCAAGGTAGCATTTCTATGTTGAAGTGTTAAAGACCTCTAACAAGGCCACTCCTCACAGGGTGATTAAATCATTTGATAAGGTCACACCTAACAATGTGTTATTTTAACCTTTAACAGGGTTGGCTCCTAACAGGGCTCACTTTAGAAGAGTGAAAAATAGTAACTAGTTACATTGGTGGTTTTTCCCATATTGGGTTTCCACATTAAATCTTGGTGTCACCTATGTATATGTTATTTGTTTTATGCTTTATGTTTATGCACTTAATCACTAAATTATAATTGCATTGGATATTATAAAGATTGCTTTGACACCCGAGTTATAGAAGAACATCTTAATTAACCAAGTGACAGTGTTAAAGTACTTAAGACATCTAAGGGACAAATGATTTGTTTTGGAGTAATTGATTCACCCTCCCCTCTCAGTTACTTATTTCATTTCCAAAAATTAGTATCAGAGCTTCAAGTGCTTTCAGAGAAGGTTTCAAGGCCCAAGCTAAAGATCAAAGATGTCTTACAGAAGGGAGATCCCTAAGCTAAACAAAGAAAATTTCCTAGCATGGTAGGAGCTGATGAAGCTACATCTATCTACTATCGGAGATGCTAGTTTGAAATTTTTGGAGGGAAAATATGTGGAACCAATAGGGACTATGACTGTGGAAAAAATGATGGAATGGAAGCATCACAACATCATGATGATTGACATAGCTTCTTCACTCAGCTACTCAGAATTTGATGAAGTCAAGGACTTCCCTACAGCCTATGATATGTGGAAGAAATTATAGGACATTCATGGAGGAGATGCAAATGTTAAGAGAGCCAAAGAAGAAATTATAAGAGGACAATTTGACCAGATGAAAATGATAGAAGGAGAAGACATTACAAGATACAATGAAAGAATCAAGAAGGTTGTGAGTGCCATCAAAGCTGCAGGTGGAATAATTGAAGATACAACAATGGTCAGCAAGGTACTAAGAACTTTACTTCCTATCTATGCTATTAGAGTTTCAGGAATTCAAGAGATGAGGTGCAATAAAGATATAACTCTGGATACATTAGTGGGAAGGCTTACAAATTTTGAGCTGGACAACTTTAACAATTACTCTCCTAGCTCTAGCAATCTTGAGTCTACATTCAAAGAGAAATTGAACCTTGGCAAGAAGGATAGATACTCAAAAGGGAAGCAGATTGAATGTGATAGTGATGATGAATCTGATGATGAAGATCTTGACATCATTGAAGCACTACTTGCAAGAAGAGCTGAAAAAGGAAAATACATAGGAAAGATACCATTGATCTGTTTCTCATGCAATGAGGTTGGTCACATTATTGCAAAGTGTCTGAACAAAGAAAACAAAGATGAGAAAAATTTCAACAAATTCAAAGGCAAGAAAGATTTCAAGAACTACAAAAGCTACAAGGATAAAGGTAAGAAGTCTTATTATATTGCAAAAGATTCTGACAGTGATGAAGAAGAAGAGATGGTTTATATTTCTGTTAAGGATGAGTCTAATGAAGAAGATGAAAATACATAACTTTTCTCACACATCAATAAAAATGACACATAGATAATTGATATTGGTTGTTCTCATCACATGACTGGTGATAAGACCAAGTTTGAACATCTTGAACAATATGATGGTGGTGTTAATGTCTAAGTTATGTTGATGATTAGTGACCAACACTTAGTCATTTACTTAGGCAGTTTTAGTTGGCTATCATTGTGGCCAAGCTAAAACTATCCAAGGCTGAGCAGCATTGTCGAGCAGTATATAGGTTGCCAAGTTACATCATGCCAAGCCGAGTAGGATACTTAGTGCCGAGCGACAGAGATGTTAAGTGTCGAGCAGAAATTTTTTTGTATACATGTCTGGATTGATTCAAACTTTGAGGATAAGTGTTCAGGCCGACTTGTATAAGCTTTTTGGGCTGACTTATGTACGCATTTAATATATTCCTACAGAGTTAATTATGCATTTAATTTTTTTATCCTATGCATGACCTATTGTAATTATTAATTGTAATACCTTGGAGGCATGAGTATTAGATCTTGATCGTTGATCTACATCTCGCTACCAGACTTGAATAGATATATAAGATTGCTTCTTAACCCTATTTTGTGTGTGTCGAGAGAAGTGTTGTCTGCATTTTCAAGTGAAATGCACAGAGGGTTATTTGTTAAGAAGCATATATCAAGTAGAGTGATAGAATAGTGAATAGCAGAGTAAAGACATATCAGATTGTGAGATCACAGAAGGTACTAGAAAGAGGAGATCCATCATCAGCATCTTAGTGCATAACGAAGGATCAATACTTGAAACATTCTAATCATTGTATCAGGTGAAATCTCTTAACAAAGTGGTTCTAGCAGACCTTTCTAAATCTCCTAACAGAGAACTTAATTTATTATAAGTTGAAATCCTTTCATAGTGTATATTGTAATGATCTTTAGCTCTTAATCAGGCAGACCTTTAACTAGGTAGATTGCATTTTTTAATCAACTTTTGTAGCCCTAACAGGCACACTTTATTGCTGCAGTAGTGAAGAATTTTGTGGGTGTCATCCCCACCCCATTTTTACCTATTTGGGTTTATGGGTTACCAAGTTCTTGTGTTATGAGTTATTTATTTCATTATGTGGATGCTATTTGATGTTACATTAGATTCATATATGTATGAATGTTGATCAGTTTGTTTTAAGTGTCTAAATTTGAAGATCTGATTCACCCCCTCCCTCTTAGTATCTTGCTTTCCCATTATTGTATTTCCAACAATTGGTGTCAGAGCTCAATTCTCTAGAAAGTTATAATCAGCTTGAGAATACATATCTTGAGATGGAGATCTACAAGATGGCTAAAGTCATTGAGAATCAAAAGATTGATATTCAGCTAGCACTACAACAGCTTGAGATAGCAAGACAGGAATTAAAGAAGTCCTTGACAGCAAGGAAAGATTTGGCCAAACAAATGAATGACACTTATTATCAGGAAGAGGACACCACAAATATATTTCAGAATGGAGATTCTACTAAGAGTGATGCAGCAATAGAAGATCTACTGGAAAAGAACAATGCACTATGTGAAGAAGTCAGAAACTTAAAAAGAGAAAAAGAAGCCCAATCAATAAAGATGTGTGAAGTTGTTGAACAGAAAAAGAAATTCAAAGATGACAAGGCTATGGCAGAAGAAGACAAAAGAGTGATGACTATCAGACTTCATGAAAGAACACATGATGTACAAACAATGACATTCAATCAAGTTGACATGGAAAATCAACTTCTACTTGTGAATCAGGAGATCAGTAGGAAAGACATGGAGATTGTAAATCTTAGATCTGAGAATAGTCAGTTGAAAGATGAATTGAGATCTGAGAAAGAACTTAACAACATAGTGAATGATCCCAATGTAGCTTTGAGCTACTTTGAAAAAAAAGTGGAAGAATCAAGAAAACCTAAAGATTCTTTTGGATTAGGTCACACTGAACAACATACAACCACTGAAGAAGGAGAATCATATAAGAGAGGTGAAAGGAGGAATACAAAACCAAGAAAAAAAAAACCTGTTTGCCACCACTATGGGAAACCAGGTCATACAACAAACATTTGCTAAAGCAAGAATGGTGAGTCCAATCCTAAAACTAACTTTAACATTTATTTCTTTAACTATAATAATTTTGGACATCAAGCACATGAATGTAAGACAAAGGAAAGCAATGCACCTTCCACACCTAGATTCAATGGTAATTGTTATAACTATCAGAAATATGGTCATAGAGCACAAGATTGTAGATCTAAAGGTAAACAACAATGGACATCAAAGGCAAAAGAGAAATCACCAAGAAAAGGCAATACTTACAGCTAGGATTACAACACATGGCATAGTTGTCATTACTATGATGAGTATGGACATGTTCCAAACAACTGTATACGGACACATTTCAAAGGAAAGTCTAAGAGTTGGATGAAGGGAAGCCTAGTTTGTCATAGTTGTCTGAAAATTGGTCATACAAGGAAAGATTGTAAGACTAGGGTACCTGCTCCTACTGTTGAGTAGGTTAGAGCACAGATGAACCAGACATGGGTTAAGAAATCAGAACTATGCAGCAGTGAAGCTAGTGCAGCTGAGGTCACCCAATCCAATGGATCAGGTGATCACACCATCTCCAACTAAGCAAAAGAGGTATGTAAGGAACTGCATTTAAAATTCTTATCCTACATTAGTTCCTAACATGAAATATGCCAAAGTCCATATTTGCATATGTTAAGATGCACCAAGACACATTTTGAAGACAAAAATGCCAAGAAGAGATAATTGCACTTTAGGTGTCGAGCACCAGTCATGGACACTAAGGCCAAGTTCTTTAGTGTGTGCCATGTTTGTTGGTCGAGTAAGTCCTGTGATGGCCGAGTATGGTGAGCTGAGTGGCATGCAAGTTATGTTAGAAAGCCGAGGATAGTTGGCTTGCACTAACTCAATGGGCAGAACATTTATTGCTTACCTACCTTGACCTTTTGAGTCTATAAAGGATGAATAGTTTATTCTTCATTTTACCTTGCAATTTTAAGTATTCACAGAGCGATTGAAGAAGTTGCAGAATTGATCTTAACAAAGTTAGCATCAAAGATTTTTTCAGCGTGCCATCGACAATCCTAAGGTGAACAGTGTGAAGTGCTACTTGCCGAGGTACTCTATTCTTCATTTTTCAAACCCTAATTTTAGAGATTATGGAAGCAAGCTCTTCCGAACCATTCAAAAGTATGGATGAAGAACTAAAGCAAGTTCAATTAGTATGTAATGATGTATGTGCACCTCTCAATTTTTGAACCATTCCTGAAAGTGCAATTCAGAGTGAGCCAAATGGAGCTCTCTCATCCATTCCACCAAAGGTACTTATGATCCACGATGTTAGATCTTGTTACATGACTAAAATTGGTGAAGTAGGTTATAGTGAATTGAGAAAATCTGACAAAAAATTGTGTGTTGATGGAGTTCTGAAGGAAGAGTTCAAGCATTTAGCCGACAAAGGGTTAACTCATGCCCTATATTTCCCACAAGGTTTCAAAGACAAATGGATTAAGTTCATTCTTAGCCGAGTTCATGATATGTGTATGTGGTTGGACAATGGACCAGTCAAGATAACTAAAAACATGATTCATCGAGTGACTAGATATCCTATTGTTAACGCAAAATGGACAATGAGAGATAACAGTAAAGAGGAAATTACAGTGAACACTAGAGCTGTATGGAACAACAGAGGTATGACTAGCTCTATAATTAAAGACTTAGAACTTGATTTTGGAGTAAGAGTGATTGCACATAAGTTCTATCAGTCGATTCGACTAGATAGTGTTCCTTGCACAGCCGTTGACCAGGCATGGAAGATTGTTAAGAAGAATCATACATATGATCTTGCCGAGCTACATAAAACACAACTAGCCAAGAACCTAGCATCAATCAGAAAAGCTAAGAGCTCATCATATAAGTTTGGTTCCTTACTAGTCTGCATATTTTTCTATATTCAGAATACATTTCCTACATTGGGAGATATCATTTGGAAAAAGGATAGACCCATTACAGTTCAGATAAGTGAATGCATTGATAAATTAGGAAGTAATTTCAATAGTATTATGGGGAACTATTTTGTGGAATTTAAAAAGAGAATGAGATTAAGGACTAGGATTCCTAGATCACTAGTGGAGAAGTACTATAAAGAAATTTTTTTTCTAGTTGATACGGATCACACATATATGTAGGCTGCGACACCTAGGGTAGCATGGTTGAAACCATTTCCCTATGAAATTAACATTGATGAAGCATCAGCAGCCATCATTGCACTCCTAGCTGAGATAATTGATACAACAATAGAAAGATTTGGTAATTTTGATGAAGCAAAAGCAAAAATTTCTAGAAGTTTGAAGGAGGGAACCATGGAGAGAAAAAGGAAAAAGATTGTGAAAAATCTGAAGAAAATAGGTTTTTTGAGAAGTGATGAGGAACCTGAGGATGCACCTATAGGCCTATCCACTGGACAAGGAGAAGATATGTCTACATTAGAGGAAGTCAGTGTATCTGAGGAGATCATTGAGAAGGCTAAGGGTAAGAAACCAGCAGTTGTCAAAGTAACCAAGCCGAGTAAAGCTAAATCTAAGGTTACACCTCTTGCAGCTAATCATCTAAGGACTAGAGCATCTACTGTTACTTCTCTAGCACTAAAAACAAAAGTGTATGGAAAGAAGAAGGTTGGAGAAAGCAGTTTTCGAAAGAAAACTAAATTTTCCCCTAAGGCCGAGCTGAACAAACCAGTAAAGCGACCAAGGAGGATACTGCACTTGGATCCAGATAGTGATGATGAAAAGACTGAGACTGATGAACCCAGCAACATACCCACTACACTATTCAAGAAACCCGCTAATATTAATGAGGTATGTGACAATTTGAGAAATTCAGTAGGGTTAGCTACTTTTAAATTCATTAAGTATGAGAAATTGAGTATTGTAGACAAGCATAAAGTTCAGGAAGCACTTTTAGATATGATGAATACTTTTAAGTTAACTCCTATAGAGATAGGAAACCATGTGTCCAATGAATTATATGATTTTTTGTCGAGAAAATGGGAATTTGCACTTACTACAGAGAGACAGATCAAGGAAGGTACATTAGCCAAGGTGATACCTGAGTTGACATCAGAACAAAGAGAAAAATTCATTGAAGAATATAAGAATAGGTTTGTTCCTAAGTTCAGAGGTTATACTATTTTGAAAAATGATATTGAAGGATTAGTACAACATAGTACTAGGATTTGGAAGGAAATCTTTGGACTAGTAGTTCCAAATGAAAAGAAATATGATGAAGGAACATCTAAGTAGAAGGCTAAAGAAGTTGAGATTACCCCTAAGCCATAGATGATGCGAGATCAAATTTCTATTAAACATGACAAGACTAAAGATGCATTAGACTCAGCAAGTACTATTGATCTGATTGTAGACAGTCCAATTGACTTCACAATTGATGATTCTAGCAATTTGAATGTTGAGGGATAGGATATGCCAAGTGGTACAAATATTGAGTCACCTATTAAGGCAACTGAGACTGAAGGAGGAAAGACCACTACATCTGGAGAGAGAACTGATGAGAAAATTGAAGTAATCAATGATCAGATAGGTGAAGAGAAAAAGAAAATAGATGCACAAGAGGTAACTTCACAAAATCCACCTATTTTAGAGGTTGTAAAAATAGGTTTAGATGGTGGTGTAGTGATGAAGGATAATGTTGACAAGCCTGAGGAACAAGAGATAGTACAAGTGTTGGTTGATCTACCACACTCTGCATCATCCACTCCCACAGTTCCTAAAACTAGAGGTATGCCTGATTCCTAGACAATCTTGATAGAATTGAAAGAGGCAATGGATATTGATACTGACATAGGAAAAGGTGTTGATAGAATGAAGCCAAGCATCAGCTCACCTAAATTGAAGAGGAGGAAAGTTATGAGGAAGAAGTCTCAAATTCTCAATGTCACATTAGATGAGGTAATTGTGATTCCACAATGGGATCCCAATGAATTGTCTTTTGAACAAATAGGGACTCTTCAGGAATTACTTAAGAGGAAGAAGAGACAAGAAGAAATGAAAATAGAATAGAAGCAAAAGTAGGTGTTACATGATATCAAGGATATATTTGCAAAGGCTTTTGACTTCGAAGATGAAATGCCTCAAGCTCCCATTATTGATCATTTAGTTCACATTGTACAGAAGGTAACTGATGATGACATAGAAAGCAATGAAAAAATTCTACAATGGTCTGAGAGGAGATTTGAGAGCAAAGTTCTAGAGAAAATCTCAGAAGAGATTGCAATGAAACAGGTTGAACTTTCTACTCTTGTAGAAATTTTGGAGGAAGTTACATCAAACGTTTATTCTTTGTACAGGAAGCTATGTGATGTTGAATTCTTCACAAAGGATAATCTACAGCTTGCTGAGAAGCTATAGTTATATTTGAAATCAACTGGCAGTACTTTGGGTAAGGATGCCACCTCTACCTCCTTACATTCTACAAAGTTGTTCAATGCACAATGAAGAATTGCCGAACTTATGGCTGAAGATGGTCGGATTAGGGCCAAATTGATCACCATTTAGACAAACCTATTGCCTCACTTGGAGGTAATATAGAAGGAACTTTCAGTTGCAAAATAATTGTCATAGAGAAATTCAAATCTCTCAACTGTAGAAAGTTTAGTGAGTCTAGTTGTCGAGCTAGAGATAAAATTGGAAGTTATAAATATTGCCAAGGATAGTTGCGACACTACATTTGCATCCACCCTACAGCTTCATAAATAATTTTTGGACAAGTATAACTTAACCCCACCTACAATCAGTGACAAAAACAAGGGGGAAGTTGGTAAGGATATGTTGGAGATTTGATTCTGAACAGTTGATTGATTGTATGTTTGTCATTGATGACAACATATAATACATAGTAGTACTTCTATATGTACTTATCCAAATGATAAAATGAAGACCAGTGTGAATAGATACATGTTTTCGACATGTTTACTATGTTATGTTCATACACACAGACCCAGATATGAAGTTTCAGTAAAGATATGTAATTCTGTTATTGACGGTTACAGTTCTGGAGGAATAACGGTTTAAGGCCGACATATGTAACATGTTGATTGAGTTACGCCTATCTTCAGGATATGTGTGTGTACATTCATGATGAGTTATGAGTTTTTGATATTAATCTAAACGTGCCAAACGTGTTTCAAGAAGATTGCAATGTTATGGTCAATTTGGTGAAGCCGACTTAGTGAAGCGACGCATCTGTTCAACATTGACTTGTGCGGTTGTAATTATGCTTGCGCACTTAGTAGAGCCAACAAAGATGTTATGAAGAGTTTTCTAATAGGTCCCATGATCTCATACTTGGATTATGTACTTATAGAAGGTCATTTGTGATAAGAAGAGTTGCAAAAGCCAGAGATTAGAAAAATAGAGCAGAATGTTAAAGCAGCAAAGCTATATTTATCATATGTTGATAATATAGATATTGAAGTAGAATCTTTTAGAACATAGAGAAGATTGTTGTAGTTCTTTACAAGAGGTTAAAGCATCGGTGCATAAAAGGAACTGATCAGACAAGCAATGTCAAAAATAGCAGTTCACCTTGTTGATACAGTGTGTATCAAATATCCAGAAGGTTGTAGCCTTCACCACTTGGATAGTGAGTCCTTGGACAGTGAGTCCCCCACCCCTAACAGGGTTATTATAAAATACTCCTAACAGGGTCTAACCCTTAACCAGGTCAACTATACTACTACATTGAATTTAACAACTCCTAACAGGGTTGAAGAATCTTTTAACAGGGATTACTATAAACAATATAGTTCTTTGTGGGTACTAATTCCCACTGGGGTTTTTACCATTTGGTTTCCTTGTAACCAAATTGATGTGTTGTGTAATGTGTTATCTGAATGTGTATTTACTTTGTATCAATCTGGATTAATAAGTATAAGAAATATTTAAAGTTGCTGATAACTGATTCAGCCCCCCTCTCAGTTATCTCTGAAGTATTCTAACAATTGGTATCAGAGCCAAGTGCCTTGGAGAAGATGCCTAACAGCTTAAGGTAGATCAATATGTCTTACTTCAGAAAAGATAGCCCTAAGTTTGATGGAGAGAACTATTTGGATTGGAAGAACAAAATGATAACACATCTTCAGTGCATTGGATTTGAGATCTTTGAGATTGCTACACAAGAGTTTGAAATTCCATCTCTGAAAGACCTTGCAAAGGATGATGCTACTAGAAGACAGAAGGAAACATTTACCAATAATGCAATTGCCAAAGAAGCCCTAATTAGCGCCTTATCTGACAGTGAATTTTCCAAAATCAAGAAGATTGAAAAAGCATATATCATATGGAAATATTTAGAAGACATGTTTGAAGGAGATGTTCAAGCAAAGAATGCATGCAGAAAGACATGGAAGAAGAAATACAACAGTCTTGAGATATTACCAGAAGAAAACATTAGAGCTTATAATTAGAGGATAAATGAAGTAGTATCTAGAATCAGAAACAATGGAGGAGAAATTTCAGAAGAAGATATAATGGATAAGTTGTTAACTACTTTGACATCAGACTATGATAACAAGATCAGTATTCTAGAGGAAACTATGCAATTCTCACAAGACTTCAAGAGAGAGAATTTGATCAGCAAAATCTCTGCATTTGAGATATCAAGATTGAAGACTGAACCTAAGAATGAAATAGCCTTCAAAGCTTCAATCCACGATAAGAAATCCTCACACATCTCTAGTCATAATTAAAATGAAGAAACTGATGAAGAGCTAGAAGAGATAATTGCCATGATTGCTAAAAGAGAAAAGAAGGAAAAGGAAAATATGAAGGACAACTCCCATTCAAGTTTTTTTCATGTAATAAGATTGGTCACTTTGCATCTAAGTGTCCCACAAGAGTCAAGAAGTTCAGATCTAATTACAAACCTAAGTATAGGAAGGAATGTTACCATGTTGAAGAAGGTGTAACTGAT
>MU227555.1:2809051-2828445 GCA_018584345.1 Thuja plicata | reverse complement strand
ATAGCTGAATTTGAGTATTTCTAACTAAAATTATTTTTTGTCAAACATATGGTCTAGCTAGATTCATTCTAGCTAAGTTAGATAAGTTCTTCACCTTTTCCAATTGGAAATATCTATTAAAAGCATGCTTTATAACAATTACTAAAGAAATAAAATTATTTCAGAAAATCGATGTTTCAATAACTCTTACTCTTTTTAATGATATTTTTTTACAAATATAAAAATACCCTTTTTTAGAGCACAGAGTCAAGATTATCATCATATAATTTTTATAATATTTTAATTAGATTTAATATATTATAATTTCAAAATACTCCAAGTAGGTATTTTAACATTCGAGAACAAGATGCTTCATAAATAGAAAAAAATAGTAAAGCTTATCAAAAAAATTAAAAATTTATATTTAACACTAGAGGAGAAAGTTATCTTCAAGAGAGTGTAATTTATTTTCTGAATGGTGTGTATTTGATAGGGGAAATTTGACGCGAGATGAAAACTGTCGATTTCAGGTATGTTCGACTTTGAGTAGTTATATTAGAGAAAATATACATTGAAAACTAATTTTTCTTCTTTTAAGCACTAGCATACATTTTATCTATGACATATTTTGAAATCAAAGGAAAAAAAGATTATTTTCATATACTTTTTTGTTGCAAACAAGACCCTCGTTTTTCAGCATTTTTCAGCAAGTAAAAAATGAACTTAAAAAATTTTAAAACTATGTGAATTCTTGTTCAAAAAAAATTAAAAAAAATTATAGGCATAAACTTCATCCACTTTTACACATTTCATTAGTTTACATCATCTACAAATTTTAAACATAAATGCCATTTTTATGTCGTTAAAGTTAAAAAATTTGTGTTGTTGACCTTTTCCTTTATAAAAGTGTGACACAGCTTTGTACTTTTACCCCTAGACTAAAACTGAAATGTTTAAGATCAGATAGAGGAGGAGAATTCACCTCTGACCAGTTTTATGACTACTGTGAAGAACATGGAATAAAAAAGTAGTTGAGTACCCCTAGAACACCTCAGCAAAATGGAATTGTAGAAAGGAGAAATAGAATTATACTTGATACAGCGCGCACCATGATGATTGAAGGAAAAGTGGCGCACACCTATTGGAGAGATACAGTGAACACAACAGTGTATACTATCAACAGAACACAATTGAGACAAGGTGTGGACAAGACACCCTATGAACTTTGGTTTGGCAATGTACCCACAGTAAAATATTTCAGAATATTTGGCAGCAAGTGCTACATCAAGAGAGATTACAGTGTTGGTAAGTTTGATGCTAGAAGTGATGAAGGTATTTTTCTTGGTTACTCTACAAAAAGCAAAGATTACAAATGTTTCAATTTATGATTAAAGAAGATAATTGAAAGCACACATGTTAAGATTGATGAGAAGGTTATGATTCAAGAGAGGTACTATGAATATGCACCTTTAATTGAAGAAGAACCCAGACCTAACAATAAAGATACTATGATTGAAGAAATGTTTGATTGCATTGATGTCTCATGCAATGACCCTAATTCAAGTAATGAAAAAAAAATAGATTACAGAGGAAGAAGTCACACCTAAGGTTCCTAAGTTTACATCTAGATACCACTCTAAAAATGATATCATTGGAGATCAGAGCAGTAGTCTTTTGACCAGATCAAAAGCAAAGAATCTAACAGTGGATGAAGAGGTATGTTTACTTTCATAGATTGAACCTTTAAGTGTTGAAGATGCTTGTAATGATATTGATTGGAAAAATGCAATGAAAGAAGAACTAGATCAGATAATCAAGAATGACACATGGGAATTGGTTCCTAGACCAAGTGATAAAAATGTGATTGGAACAAAGTGGATTTTCAAAAAAAAAAAGAATGAAGAAGGTATAGTAATAAGAAACAAAGCAAGATTAGTATGTAAAGGATATGCGCAGAAACAAGGAATAGAATACACTGATACATTTGCCCCTGTGAGCATATTGGAAGCCATAAAATTGTTTTTGGCATATGCAACAATAAAATATTTTAAAGTTTATCAAATGAATGTCAAATCAGCCTTTTTGAATGGTGACTTAAAAGAAGAAGTCTACATAGAATAGCCTGAAGGATTTAACCTTTTAGATAGACCAGACATGGTATGCAGACTAAAGAAAGAACTCTATGGACTGAAACAGGCCCCAAGAGCGTGGTATGAAAGATTAGATGGATATCTCACCAAGATTGGATTCAAGAAAGGAGCAGCAGATTGTAACTTGTTCACAAGAGAAACACCTGATGGATTACTATTAGTTTCCATATTTGTTGATGACATTATCTTTGGAGGTAATGACAAGCTTAGTAAATCATTTGCAAAATAAATGCAGAATGAATTTGAAATGAGTATGATTGGTCCTATAAAATACTTTTTGGGATTAAATGTAAAGAAAACAAATAAAGGAATATTCATTAATCAGTCAAAATATGTGAAAGAAATATTGAAAACTTTCAAGATGGAGGATTGCAAGCCATTATGCACTCCTATGATCACAGGAAGTAAACTTTCAAAAGATGATGACTCCACAGCAGTTGATAAAACATTGTATAAATCTATGATTGGAAAGCTTATTTATCTAACTCAATCAAGACCTGACATATCTAATGCAGTTGGCATTGTTGGAAGATTTGCAGCTAAACCCAAGCATAATCACTTAATGGCAATCAAGAGGATATTCAGATATCTTAAGGGAACTATAGACAATGGTTTATGGTATCCTAAATCAGAGAATACACAACTTCATGTGTATACTGATGCAGATTGGGCAGGTTGTATTAATGAAACAAAGAGCACTTCAGGAGGAGTAGTATTTCTTGAAGAAAGGTTGGTATCTTGGACAAGCAGGAAGAAAAATTGTATTTCTCAGTCAACGGCAGAAGCAGAATATGTTGCAGCAGCACTGAACTATACAACAATTGTTTAGATCAAGCAAATGGTTAAAGACTTTGGTAATCAGGTTGACTATCCTATTGTTATTCATTGTGATAACACCAGTACTATTAACATGTCTAAGAACCCTGTGATGCACGCAAAGACAAAACACAGAGATCAAGTACCATTTTCTGAGAGAAAAAGTTGCAGACAAGGAAGTGACATTGGACTATGTAAGCACAAAAGACCAGCTAGCAGACATTTTCACAAAGCCTTTAGCAAAGGATACTTTTGAGTATCTAAGGGAGAAATTGGGAGTCATTCCCTCTCCTAAGTTTGATTAAAGAAAGTAGCAAAGAACATCAGTCCTGTGTGACTGATGAATGGTTGACTACTCTACTTCTGGAGTAGTACCTGTTCATAATGGTTTATGGCACCCTTTTCCATTGATGTCAATGGGGGAGTATGTAATAAAAATAAGGAAAACAAGAAACATATACAAGGAGCTTATACTCTAGGGGAGTATACAGATAAAACACAGTCCATGTAACTATAGCAGTGTAGATGAATCTTTGATGAGGATATTGAGAAGATTGTAAAAGAAAGAAGACACCATGAATAGAAGTTGTTTTTATCATATGTTGCCATCAATACCAAAGGGGGAGATTGTTGGAGATTTGATTCTGAACAGTTGATTGATTGTATGTTTGTCATTGATGACAACATATAATACACAGTAGTACTTCTATATGTACTTATCCAAATGATGGCATGAAGACCAACGTGAATAGATACATGTTTTTGACATGTTTAATATGCTATGTTCATACACATAGACCCAAATATGAAGTTTCAGTAAAGATATGTAATTCTGTTATTGACGGTTACAGTTCGGGAGGAATAACGGTTTAAGGCCGACGTATGTAACATGTTGATCGAGTTGTGCCTATCTTTAGGATATGAATGTGTATATTCATGATGAGTTATGAGTTGTTGATATTAATCTAAATGTGCCAAACATGTTTCAAGAAGATTGCAATGTTATGGTCAATTTGGTGAAGCTGACTTAGTGAAGTGATGCATCTATTTAGCATTGACTTGTGCGGTTGTAATTATGCTTGCGCACTTAGTAGAGCCAAAAAAGATGTTATGAAGAGTTTTCTAATAGGTCCCATGATCACATACTTGGAGTACGTAATTATAGAAGGTCATTTGTGATAAGAAGAGTTGCGAAAGCCAGAGATTAGAAAAATAGAGCAGAATGTTAAAGCAGCAAAGCTATATTTATCATATGTTGATAATATAGTTATTGAAGTAGAAGATTTTAGAACACATAGAAGATTGTTGTAGTGCTTTACAAGAGGTTAAAGCATCAGTTCATAAAAGGAACTGATCAGACAAGCAGTGTCACAAATAGCAGTTCACCTTGTTGATACAGTGTGTATCAAATATCCAGAAGGTTGTAGCCTTCACCACTTGGACAGTGAGTCCCCCACCCCTAACAGGGTTATTATAGAAGACTCCTAACAGGGTCTGACCCTTAACCAGGTAAACTATACTACTGCATTGTATTGAACAACTCCTAACAGGGTTGAAGAGTCTTTTAACATGGATTACTATAAATAGTATAGTTCTTTGTGGGTACTAATTCCCACCGGGGTTTTTACTATTTGGTTTCCCCGTAACCAAATTGATGTGTTGTGTAATGTGTTATCTGAATGTGTATTTACTTTGTATAAATCTGGATTAATAAGTATAAGAAAGATTTAAAGTTGCTAATAACTGATTCACCCCCCCCTCTCAGTTATCTCTGAAGTATTCTAATAGGATACAATATGATAAATTAGTATAGAACAAGTACACTTGTATATATTTTTGAAGGCATGTATTCTATGTAACTTTTTGTATGTGTAATTCAAAGTATATTCCTAGGGGGAGTACTTCGTATACTTAGGCAACATTTTGATGGAATGAAATGAAGAAATGATAAGTGTGTTTTTGCCACTAATATCAAAGGGGGAGATTGTTAATCTCTAAGTTCTATTGATGATTAGTGACCAACACCTAGTCATTTACTTAGGTAGTTTTAGCTGGCTATCACTGTGGCCGAGCTAAAACTATCCAAGGTTGAGCAACATTGTCGAGCAGTATTCAGGTTGCTGAGTTACATCATGCTGAGCCGAGTAGGATACTTAGTGTCGAGTGACAGAGATGTTAAGTGCCGAGCAGAACAGTTTTTGTATACATGTCTAGATTGATTCAAACTTTGAGGATAAGTGTTCAAGCTGACTTGTATAAGCTTTTTAGGCTAACTTATGTACGCATTTAATATTTTCCTATGGATTTAATTATACATTTAATTGTTTTATCCTATGCATGACCTATTGTAATTATTAATTGTAATACCTTGGAGGCATGAGTATTAGATCTTGATCATTGATCTAGATCTCGCTGCCAGACTTGAATAGATATATAAGATTGTCTCTTAACCCTATTTTGTGTGTGTGGAGAGAAGTGTTATCTGCATTTTCAAGTGAAATGCACAGAGGGTTATTTTGTTAAGAAGCATAGATCAAGCAGAGTGATAGAATAGTGAATAGCAGAGTAAAGACATATCAGATTGTGAGATCACATAAGGTACGGGAAAGAGGAGATCTGTCATCAGCTTCTGAGTGCATAACGAAGGATCAATACTTGAAACATTCTAATCATTGTATCAGGTGAAATCTCTTAACAGAGTGGTTCTAGTAGAGCTTTCTAAATATCCTAACAGAGAACTTACTTTATTGTAAGTTGAAATCCTTTCATAGGGTAGATTGTAATGATCTTTAGCTCTTAACTGGGCAGACCTTTAACCAGGTAGATTGAATTTTGTAATCAAATTTTGTAGCCCTAACAAGCACACTTTATTGATGTGGTAGTGAAGAATTTTGTGGGTGTCGTCCCCACCCCAGTTTTACCTATTTGGGTTTCTGGGTTACCAAGTTCTTGTGTTATGATTTATTTATTTCATTGTGTGGATGCTATTTGATGTTACATTAGATTCATATATGTATGAATGTGGATCAGTTTGTTTTAAGTGTTTAAATTTGAAGATCCGATTCACCCCCNTCCCCCCCCCCCCCCCCTCTCAGTATCTTGCTTTCCCATTATTGTATTTCCAATAGGAGGGAGTGTCAATTTTGGGGATGATGAACCTTTCCCTGTAAGAGGAAAAGGTTGCATTGTTCTGACAGAAGGAATTAAATGTGATAATGCTTATTGGGTTGAAGGATTGAGGAGAAATATACTCAGTGTAGAACAACTGAAAAAAATTGGCTTCAAGGTAGAATTCATGAATGGTAAGTTCAAGCTCCTAGATGATAAAGGGAACCTAGTTGGAACTGGCAGAAAAAACAAAAGGTAATCTATTATGTCTTGATCTCACTGAAGGTTCATGCTTTATTGCACAAGTAGAAGAAAGTTGGTTATGACATAAAAGGTTGTGTCATGTAAACTTTGATAATCTGGTAAACATAAGCAAGAACAAGAGAGTCAGAGGTATTCCTATTTTGAAGAAACCTGAGTTAGCAATATGAAAACAATGTCAAATCAGAAAGATGAGCAAGACTAGTTTCAAAGCAAGAATTACAAAACTGATGAAGTCTTAGAATTGGTACATAGTGACCTATGTAGACCAATTGGAACAACAAGCTATAATGGAGAAAATTATTTTATTCTATTTGTTGATGATCATTCTAGAATGATGATTTTCATATTTCTCAAAGAGAAATAGGAACCTTTTCAGAAATTCAAGTGCTATCTTGAAAGAGTTGAAAAGGAAACATGTAAGAAACTAAAATTCCTAAGATTTGACAGAGGAGGAGAATTCATTTCTAATGAGTTCAATGAATTATGTAATGAGAGAGGAATCAAAAGATAGGTATCTGCCCCTGGTACACCACATCAAGATGGAATAGCAGAGAGAAGAAACAGATCCATTATGGATTGTTCCAGAACTCTAATGATTGAAAATAATGTTGCTGCCAAATACTGGAAGGAATCCATCAGCACTACAGTGTTCACCTTGAACCGAGTTCAACTGAAGAAAGGTAGTAACCAGACACCTTTTGAATTATGGTATGGCTATAAAACTAATGTTCATTATTTCAAAGTATTTGGAAGTAGATGCTACATATTGAAGGATACAAGAAATGGAAAACTAGATGCAAAAAGTGATGAAGTAATATTCCTAGGTTACTCATGTAAAAGCAAAGAATACAAATGTTTGAATCTTACTACTCATAAGGTCATAGAAAGTGTGCATGTCAAGATTGATGAGTTTGCTGAAAAATGTGAAGAAAAGAGCAGTAAAGAGCCTGAAGACTAAAAGAACTTTGTGTATTATGAACCTAATACTATACCTATGACTCGAGCAATGGTTATGGGATAGAAGAACTATCGACCACTGAATATACTAGCACAAACTGTGCAACTTGAGCTGCTGGTAGAAGAGACCGAGTCACAAATAGAAGGAACTGAGTCACAAGAAGAGGAAACTGAGTCACAGATGGAGGAACCTGAGTCATAGATAGAGGGACCTAAGTCACAGACAGTGGAACCTGACCATCAGATAGAGGAACATGAAAGAATGTTTGAGAATGAGAGACCTAGTGGCTCAAGTCCAGAATCTAGACTGAAGGATCCAGTACTTTCAAAATATGTTAAAAGGAATCATGCCCCTTAGAAGATAATTGGAGATCAGAAAAAAGGTGTAATGACAAGGAACAAACTCAAAGGTACATGCTTACTAAGTGAATTTAAACCTAGAACTGTTAAAGATGCATTGAATGATGAAATTTGGATAGAAGCAATGAATGAAGAAATTGAGCGGATTGAGAAGAACAAAACTTGGACTCTTGTGCCTGGGCCAAAGGACAAGAATGTGATTGGAACCAAGTGGGTTTTTTAAAATAAGATGAATGAAAATGGTAAAGTTTCTAGAAACAAGGATAAACTAGTTTGTAAAGGATATGCTCAAGAAGAGGGTATTGACTATGGAGAAACTTATTCTCCTATTGCAAGACTTGAAGGAGTCAGAACTCTTATGGCATATGTTGCACATAAAGGATACAAAGTATATCAAATGGATGTGAAATTTGCATTTCTAAATGCAATCCTAGAAGAAGAAGTCTACATTGAACAACCTGAAGGATTTATTGATCCTAGCAGAAGGAACATGGTTTGCAAGCTGCACAAAGCATTGTATGGACTAGAGAAAGTTCCTAGAGCATGGTATCAAAGACTGCATAGCTATCTAGTAAGTATTGGATTTCAGAGAACCAATGATAACAGTAGCCTGTACATCAAAGAAGGATCATAGAACAAAATACTGTTAGCAGAGATATTTGTTGATGACATATTATTCACTGGTTATGATGATCTATGCAAAGCATTCTCTGTAGCTATGAGTAAAGAATTTGAGATGTCTATGTTTGGTGAGATCAAATTATTTGTTGGATTACAAGTACATCAAATGAAGGATGGTATCTACATTACTCAATCAAAATATATCAAGGAGATACTAGACACAAATTGTCTAAAGATGATGATTCAAAGGAGGTAGATCAAACCAACTATAGATCCATGATTGGAAAATTGCAATATGTTGTTCACACCAGAATTGATATTGCATTGGAAGTTGGTATTGTTGCAAGATTTTTCAGCTAATCCCGGAGATAATCACCTAATGGAAATCAAAAGAATTCTGAGATATCTGAAGGGTACTGAAGACTATGGTTTGTGGTATAAGAAAGGTGGAAACTTTGATTTAAAGGCATTCACTGATGATGATTGGGCTGGAAGTGTCGATGATAAGAAAAGCACTAGTGGTGGAGCTTTCTTTCTTAGAAAGAGGTTAGTGTCTTGGACTAGCAAGAAACATAATTGTATCTCTCAGTCTACAACAGAGGTATAATATGTTGATGTAGCAATGAACTATTCAAACATCATATAGACCAAGCAGTTGTTGTCAGGAATGAAGGAAGAAGTAAAAGAATCAATTATTATCTATTGTGACAACACAAGTGTCTTTAACATTTCAAAGAATCATGTGATGCACACTAAAACCAAGCATATAGCAATAAAGTATCATTTTTTGACGGAATTGGTACAAAATAAAGATGTAAGGTTGGAATATGTGAATACCAAAGAACAATTTGCAGACATATTCACCAAACCTTTACATAAGGATGCATTCTTGTATCTTAGAGGAAATCTAGGGGTTCTTCCCCTAACTGAAGATCACTAAAATATAGTTTAGTGATGCATCATCCTGAGCGACAGTGAAGATCTATCAATTTATGCAGGTACATCAGAGCACATTGCAAATGAATTTGTACATTTAGGTACATTAAAATTACAAAGTGAAATAGTACTGACTATTGATATTTGTGGAGATGGTGTCTTTGGCATCTGTTGTCAAAGAGGGAGAGTTCTCTATAATACATAAGAATAAGACAAAAGAGGGAAAGTTTTTCTATAATACAGTAAGAGGGAGATTTTGATGTTAGAGGGAGTTTTTGGATAAGAATTAGAATGAAGCTAAAGACATTAATAAAATTTTATGTTTCTCTACAATTCTTTGTATTATGACATGTTGTGTTGTCATCAATGCCAAAGAGGGAGATTGTTGAAGACAATTATTCAATTGTGTATTGTCATTGATGTTACACATGTATTTACACTTATGTAGTGATGTTACACAAATTTCTACATTCAGACCCAACAAAGTTGGTGAATAGAATGAGTTATTTAGTGTTGACTGAGTTCAGTTGGGCATTGAAGGAAGTTCAGTGTTGACCGAGTCACTCGGGCATCTCAATCTTGGTCGGGCATTCAATGGAAGCTGACTAACATAGATTTATGTTCTATAATTAATTGGTTATATAAGGCCAACTAAATTGTGATTTATTATTTAGAAGTGCATTCAAGCCAACTTGACAGGGCTTACCATATAAATTAAAGGTCAAGTTTGAATTGAATGAGTGTGTAAGAAAAAAAGGATAAGAGAAAAGAAGAAGTGTGGAATTCTGTGATATGAAGAGTGAAGGCAAAATCAAACAGGATTCTGATTGAGTGCACATCACTTAGAGCTGCAATAGAACATCTGATCAGCAAGGATATAGTTATATTCAGAACAAAGATCTGAATCAACAAAGACAGTTGCTTACAAATACAAGTCAATTCATTGTTACTTTCTAACAATTGTATCAGTGATCTAAAATCTCTTAACAGAGTAGACTTAATAGTCTTTTTGTAAATCCTCTCACAAGGTAGAATTTCTATGTTGAAGTGTTAAAGACCTCTAACAAGACCACTCCTCACAGGGTGATTAAATCCTTTAACAAGGTCACACCTAACAGTGTGCTATTGTAACCTTTAACAGGGTTGGCTCCTAACAGGGCTCACTTTAGAAGAGTGAAAAATAGTAACTAGTTACATTGACATTTTTTCCCATATTGGGTTTCCACGTTAAATCTTGGTGTCACCTATGTATATGTTATTTGTTTTATGCTTTATGTTTCTACACTTAATCACTAAAGTATAATTGTATTGGATAATATAAAGATTGCTTTGACACCCGAGTTACAGAAGAACATCTTAATTAACCGAGTGACAGTGTTAAAGTACTTAAGACATCTAAGGGACAAAGGATTTGTTTTGGAGTAACTGATTCACCCCTCCCCTCTTAGTTACTTATCTCATTTCTAACAATTACCGCCTAAATTTGTTCCATTCAGGGTTGCTCTTATAGAGTTCATCTGGAAAATCACTTGGGTGGATAAGGAGTTTTTAGAAGGGCATCAAAAGGGTACATTTGTCCCTAGATTATGGATATCATATGATTTCTCTATAGGAAAAAAAGATTTTGATCAAATTAATAATGTTTTAAAACACTATAGATTGTTGATTACAATCTCAAGATTTTGTGATCCAGAGAAATTCATCAAGATAGCTTTGAAAGACATGACTAGTTGGGCAACTATCAAGGATCACAAAATTTTGGATGATGAGGACATTGTGAGGAATCAAATGGACATGATTGATGTCCAGGAAAGAAGAAGGAAATGAAAAGAGGTCATGAGAGAAAAGGTAGAGTGGAAAGAAGAAGACTGTACATTCTCTGGTTTTTTCCCTAACACCCCATACTTCCAAAGGGTTGAAACGACGCTCAAATCATATGAGTCTTTGATGGCACAAATGCTAAAATTTAGCAGTGAAGGTGCACAACCCCAGGAATCCCAGGACACACTGGCCTTGCATGGAAAGAGACTCTTGAAATCAAAAGAAGATGAAGAGAGTGGAGATGAAGCAATTTCTATTAAGGATCCACCAAGTAAAAGGAAAAAGGATGAAGAGAAGGCAATAGAAATAAGGAGAATTATAGCTAGAGCTATGGTTATGAAAAAAGGCACTTATTTCAAAAGGATCAGAACTCAATTGTGGGAAATTCCACAAGATAAGGGACAAGATGAGAATGAGGCATCTCTTTCCACAAGAATGGATGAGAGAATCATGATGGCTGATGAGATCATGAAAGATGATGATTTCATCAAGTCAAGTGAATTCAAAATCTATCTAATGAAATTGTAACAGAGTGAGTAGAAACAGAATTTGATAACAGTGGAAGGCGGTGAGGAGAAAAATGAAGAGATTATATGGACACTTCAAGAATATGACCTTGATAGTGAACTGGTTATTGTTGAACATGTAAGAATTATGGTACAAAATAGTGGAAATTTGTTCATGCCTGATTGGGACTTGAAATCTACATTCACCATTGATCAAATCAGAAAATAAGAGAATACTATATTTAGATCAGAGTTTGAGATAAATGATGTGGTAAGATGATCAAGCTTTGATCCCAAGTCAAAAACTCTATCTATTTGGTCTCTGGCTCCTCCCACACAAAAGCCACTGGTAGGAAATATAAGGGAAGAAAAGAAAGCTGACAATGATTAGGATTTTGTAGAATAGAGGTGATACAGATTGCTCATCCGATGACTCAAATTTCATTTATGAACCTGGCTAAAACAGAGGAATTGCCCAAAAGATATGGGAAAAATTTTAATCAGACGATTGCATCGGCTAATAAATATGAAGAGGTCATAATAAAAAATAATGCACTGGAAGAAAAGGTGGAAGAATTAAAACTAAAGAAGGTAGATGAGCCCCAAAAGCAATGATAGTAGACAAAGTGGATACCTCTATAGAAACTCGGGATGATACAACAGTTATTGAATGCCAAATAGGGAAATCTGAGGGAGGAAAAAAATGCCAATGTTGTCACTGTGGTTCTTGCATTCTTGAAGCACCAAGTGGATGTTCTGAAAGAGAAAACCTCTTTAGTGCATGAATTGCACAATTCACTCCAAGATGCCAACAGGGTAGCTTCTGAAGCTGTGGCTTTTCTTAGGCCCATGTTCATTGTATGGTTAGGAAGGACCAGAGTAATGGATAGAATAAATACTGGCATGCTATATAGTGATGAATTCTCTTCCAATATTTTAGAAACTACCAAGATGGTAAAAGAGGTAAATGCCTCTTATGAATTATTTAATGGGAAGGATGTATTGATTACAAACAAATTATAGTTGTTTGGAAAATATTGCAATGCACTAATTCCTCCAATTTATGATAGTAATAATGATTTGAAAGCAGAGTCTGTGTGGGAGGAGGAATTTGATGCCATATGGAAAACAAATGATGTAGATGAACACTTGGATAAAGAGATTGATGTTGGTTACTTCAACGATTTGATTGACAAATTTTTTAAGGTTGAAGTTGACATAATCAAGTTCATTCATGATGCCAAGATGATCGTAGATGAAAGGTGGACATAGGACATTTCTAGGATAGCAAAAAGAAAAAGCTTTTACTTGGCCCATGGAGATGGAGGTGAATGGGTGGGAGGCTATGTTAAAAAAGTAACAAGTGTCATGTGACTACAACAACTTACGATCAAATTGTTGCAAGTTTTGTCAATTTTGCTTTGTTACAAAGATGTTGCAAGATATTTTTTTATTCTTCCAGGTAGTCTAAATCTTGTTGCATCCTTATGTATTTAAGGATTCCAAGACTACTGGAAGAAGGGGTAGTCATTTGAGAATCATAAAATATTGTAAGTTATACCAATAAATTATATAGATGTTTGGAGTTTATTTTGAATGTATTGACCATTTGAAATGAATATAAATAAAAATACACAAGCATTTTCTGGAAATTCTATAAATAGTTGTCTTTACTATAGATTTAGATTTTTGCTTAAATTGAAAGTGCTAAGGATTTTTCAATTTATCTATTTGTAAGGAAGGTTGTAATATTATTTTAGGGTTTCTCTCAAGGAGAGAATTAATTTCCTTAGAGTACTTTCAACAAAATTTGAAGTTCTTTGCAAATTTGGTGATCATATCTATCATGTAAATCCAGAATGATATGCAAGGCATATTCATCCTCTGCTGAGATCTACAGGTGTTGTAAAGTTTATATTGTTGTCAAGGGTTTTTCATGTTTGAGATGACTACATACCCTAAGATAAGGCACTGGTCTCTTATCAATTTGGAGTGGATGGCTATCATCTTTTAATCAATTATTTTGGTAATTTGTTGAGCTTTGTTTTTTCAAATAAGTAAGTTACCGAACAAGGGTTTTGTAAATTCCACTATAAATCTCCTTATATGGTACTTTGAGTATGTAATTAAAGTAGAGAAGAGGTAAACCCACCTGAGTATATGGAAATCAAAGTGAAGAGAGTATAAATACATTATTACTGTTGTTATTTTTCTTGCTTGATCAGTGTGTGGGTAGATAATAGAGTGGGCTTGTTTACAAGTGTAATATGTTAGCAAGAAAAAGAACCAATAGGTCTTTCAAATGGATTGTCACATATAGTGCTTAGTAGGACATATTTAAAGTATAATTAGGTCTAGGATGGGGTTTTAAGACTTATGGAACCCATTCACTAGGTCAAGGCTATGAAATTGTGAAAGATGTAAAAGTTGTAAAAAGTTGCTTGGGCAACTTCTACAACTTTCAAATGTTGCTCAACAACATTTGGACGCAAAATGTAAAATTCCCTAATGGCCATTATGGGTCAGCATAGGTATCTATTATGAGTCTAGGGGACACATATAAGGGTTTTCAACTCATTTTATGTGGTTCGACAAACTTTTATTACATTTATGAGAAGGATCAAACTGACGGTTTACTGTATTTTTCTCACTTTTGCAAGATTTAGTTTGCAATCATTGTATCTGGATTGAATACTCCTTCTAATGATTAGAATAGTTTTTGATTATTATAATTAATAATCTTTCCTTGGTGTATTTCTAAATTTGAGTATTTCTAAATAAAAATTAATTTTTGTCAAACATATGGTCTAGCTAAGCTAGATATGTGGTTAAACTTTTTCGATTGGAAATGTCTATTAAATACATGTTTTATACCAATTACCAAAGAAATAAAATTATTTCAGAAAATTGATGTTTCAATAACCCCTACTATTTTTAATGATTTTTAAAAAAAATAAAAAAAATACCCATTTGTAGAGCTTAGAGTCAAGATTATTGTCATATAAAGTTTATAGTTTTTTTATTAGATCTAATATATTGTAATTTCAAAATACAACAAATAGGTATTTTAACATTCGACAAGATGCTGCTTCAAATAAATAAATAAAATATTAAATCATATCAAAAAAATTTAAAATTTATATTTAACACTAGAGGAGAGAGTCATCTTCAAGAATATGTAATTGTTTTTTCTGAATGGTGTAGATTTGTTAGGGGAAATTTGGTGGGAGATGAAAACTGTCAATTTCAAATAAGTTCAACTTTGAGCAGTTATAACAGAGAAAATATACATTGAAAACCAATCTTTATTCTTTTCTGTACTATCTACAAATTTTATCTATAACATATTTTGAAATCAGAGGAAAAATATATTATTTGCATATACTTGTTTGGTGGGAACTAGACCCCAGATTTTCAGCATTTTTCAACAATTGAAAAATGGACTTCAAAAATTAAAAAACTATGTCAATTCTTGTTAAAATATATTTTTTTAAATTATAGGCATACACTTCATCCATTTTTACACATTTCATCGGTTTACATCATCTTCAAATTCTAAACACAAATGCCACTTTTATGTCATTAAAGTTGAACAGTTTGCATGTTGTGGCCCTTTTCCTTTATAAAAGTGTGACACAGGTTTGTACTTTTACCCTATCCTAAATTGTATCGTGTCCTCTATTCCAAGTGGGAGGACATGTCACATTTTGTTAATTTCTTTAATATAGAATTCTAGATATTCCTCCTTAAGAGGATTCTCACACTTGGCACACACTTAGCCGTCTAGTAGTTTCTACCTCCCTTTGTCTTCATCTTTTTAAATCACAAGGTGGATGTCGTAAGTAGAGACTAGATAGTGAGGACCATGAGAGAATATTACATGTTCTCCATGAGCGGTCTGAACCACTTGAGGTGGTCTAAATAATATTACATAAATATTTCATGTTTTAGGACTTGATATATTTATGATAGCTCATACTTTGTTTCAATATCTTTACATACTTTGAGTAGTTAAAAAATGGTTGTTACTTCTTTTTTTATTGGAAAATATTATGAAACACCTTGTTTATTTATTAATAAGACAACTATTAGTGATAGTATAAAAGTATGTAAATAAGGCTTTTATCAAATGTTGGGAATATTAGGACTCATAAGATTAGTCTATTTAGTCATCAATATGTTAGTCAGATATCTTGGATAAATACTTAATTTTTTTTTATATTATCCTTTGTATATTGAATACTTAATTACTTAACTACATAGATTATTTTCATACTTTATGTTAATATTTTAGTAATATTATGGCAACCACAATATGGAAGTATTAATTACGTAAAAAATGATCCTATTAGTTAGTCATCTTTGTTAGATAGTATTATAGACTTGGAAACTCTTGAATATTAAAAGGTGTTCTTAAATTTATATTGTCTTTATAGTAGAGAACAAGAATAAAAATTATTTGTTAAGATTATATAGGTTATATATGTGAACTGAGTGTTAAGATTAAATATATTTGTTAAGAGTATACATGATATATATGTTAAGATTATTTCTTGTATTCAGTTGATGTCAAAGAGGTGTTAAGATTAAAGACTATTTGCTAAGATTATACATTTTATATATGTTAAGAGTATTGCCTGTATTCAGTTGTTGTCAAATAGATTTTTTAATAAATCATCTAGAGATAAACAAATATAAATAAGCATTTATTCAAATCATCTATGTATAATCGTCTAAACAAATCATAATCATCTATTTATGTCAAACATAAACACATAAATCATCTATATAAACACATCTAAATAAGCATCTAATTAAATCATAAGAATCTAGTAAAACATAAACACATAAGTCATCTAGACATCACACATAAACAAATAAATTGATATATATGTACATATATCTAAAATATATAAATCTATATGTTAAATCATAAACAACATGCATAAATCATATAGATTCAAATCATAAATGTAGTACATAAGTTATCTAGATGTCAACCATAAATACATAAATCATCTATGTATACATCCAAAGTATATATAAATCTATATATGTCCAATCATAAATGTAAGACTATAAATCATATATGTCTAAGTCCAAAGCATATAAATAGATATCTCAAATTATAAACTAAAAATTTAAAATATATAATAACAAATTGTATAAGTCCTTAATCAAAGATGCAACATGTCCTAAACTAGGCAGTCATCAAGGCACATACAAACAGAGAGACACTTTGGCTGAGTTTTCTAATCATCTTGTGCATGTGAAGCAACACTTGACCCCTACAAATTTAGTACAACAATTGGTTATATTAAAAATATATAATTATGTAAAATATTTAAAATATATAAAGCACTTACATGTGTACACACATTTAAAAGTATATTTTAAACATACCGGACCACCAGTAGGTGTCACATCCATTGAATCTCTCCTATGCACATGCTCTCACCCCCATGCTAGAGGTAATATACTCAGATAGTTGTGCATATGTATAATATGATACATCTATGTGCATCACTACATGTGAATACAATTAATTGTTCACTATGTGTGTACAATATAAACTAAAAAATTGAATAAGTGTACATTGATGTTAAAAATAAATCAAATTAAATACTTGGGTCTCAAGAGTAGTAGGATCATCAAAACACACAATCTTATCATCCACAAAAGGTTGATCACTCATACTATCTCCAATCCCAAACCTCTCTAGTAATGAAGACGTATGGGGGTGTAGTTGAGAGGGGAGTGGTATAGTGTCAAAATGATGCAATAGAATATCCATAAATAATCATATATCACTTCCAGTGTTGACCTACCTCAAACCTTGTAACTCCTCCTCAAATCTCTTTATTGCCTCAATTTCTATACATACATCACCAACTTATATCCCTGCCTCTATAGCTACAGACTAGTCTGTGGGTGTGTCATGTTGTGCAGAGTGCTATGAACTATGTTGTGTATGAATTGATGACGTGCCTTGGGACGGTGGAACTCCAGGGAGCTGTGACACTATAATGAAATCTCATACAGACTGTACTAGTATCCTTTGCAAGTCTACAATATAGGAATATGGTTGGATCAGGTCCTCCAAAAAATAAAGAGAAAAATCCAAGTGATCTTGATGTCCAGAAAGAGATCATAAAACCATCTGGCGTACGAAAACAAGAAACTCTATATGCCTCATCACCCGAGCATGCAACACAAGATGCTCTGGGTCAACTCAGTCTATTCAAAATATATCTATTGACTATGTCAGACGTAATGGTTGTGGGTGCAAATGCAATATTCCCGATCATATCAACTTCTTCCCTCTAGGAAGTAATGATAACTCTATCAACATAAACAACCATCGATGGTGTCACTGCTAGAGTGCTCTCCCCAACCAACTATCTATGAGTAAGTAAAACTCAATCAACCCTACAATACTGATCAGAATCGGCAACTCTGCCATGCCCTTGACCAAAATAACCAGGAACATCTAGATAGTTGAAAGTGAGACCCAAATGGATCTTATCGTATAATTATTGTGCAAAATACAAAGGAATATGGTTATTTTTAGGATAAGGACCATGTGTTCCAAGGAATCAAGGGTATATCCTGGAAGCTATCTCAGGAATGACGCACCATGTAACATGATATCCTCTGACCTTGGCCTTGTCTTCATAATATAGGAAGACCTCTCATTTGGTAATATCCTTAGAGACACAGCTCTCGACCGTCTCAAAGAACACATCGCCTGAGATCTTGGCTCTCAACTCTTAAAAAATATCGTCTATAACCTATGGTGTAAATAAAATATGAGATCTAATCCATGCACTTAACTCCTTGAGTCTCCTTAGTATAGTGTACTTATATCTCTATATAGACCCTCTGAAGATCTACTAATAGAATCTTGCAATCAACGCATCTCTGTGGTAGCATACTAATGTTGGAAAGTTGACTTCCTGAGGAAGCATGACTTATTTTGTGTTGTCAATCATGGAAACAAAGTCATACTAAGTTTCTGTCAAAGATAACTTAGAAGATAAAATGACTAAGTACAGAAAATAGGATAGACAGAGAGATACAGAGATCAGCACATCAGCGCACATGTTAGAGATCACACCAGAACATGGATGCTTAGATATATACTCTATGGTGTATATACATGCTAGATCCAAATGCGCAGAGTATGGAACTTCAGTACGGAAAAGTTACAAACATATTAGTAGACCTGCAGTCCAGGAAACAGAGCATGGAAGCCGACTACAGTTTTGATCAGCGTGTATAATTTTATAATGTAATGGATAAGCGCCTTTAGTTATAAGTTTGTAATAATGTAATTAATGTTATAGTAAACACGCTTGGGCCGACTTGTTCGGAAGCGTTATGTATTTTTGTTTTAGGGCCGACTAATGATTTGTTTTGGGTCGCGCCTATTCAGATTTGAAGATATAAGTATGTAATGTAAAGATATGTTACAAGTGTCGATGATTGTGTAAGAAGAAGTTATAGAGGGACAGTATAATGAATTCAGAAGATGATATAGCTCTTTGAAGAAGTAAGAGCATCTACGCATACACGGAACTGATCAGACAACAGTGTCACTACAGCAGTTCATTTTTGATATAGTGCATATCAACATTTAGAGGGTTGTAGCCTTCATATTATTGGGCAGTGAGCCATCCACCCCTAACAGGGTCAGACCTTTAACCAGGTCATTGTACTTAATTTGTAAAGACTGCTTCTAATAGGGCGAAGGAACTTTAACAGGTTCATTATACCTAGTACAATATTTTGTGGGTACTAATCCCCACCGGAGTTTTCCTCTGATCAAGGTTCTCCATAATCATATCATGTGTTATGTGTTCTTGTGTTAAGATTC
>MU227555.1:2760802-2774241 GCA_018584345.1 Thuja plicata | reverse complement strand
ACTTCACAAATGAGCCTGTATTTATAATCCCTAGGTCTCCAAAGTTTCCAAAAACCATCATCAGTTAATTGCTCTTCATAATATAAACTTCCAAAACATTATAATAATAATAAAGTATTATTATTATAATATCGCCTTATTATTAATTAATAACATATTGTTATTAATTAATACAAGTAATTATCAAATATCATTCTGATGACGATTCCTGCAACACCTGCCATACTGACTGACCAACATGCTTATCACTGCCCTGCCAAAAATAGCCACTGCTAAAAATAGACTTACTATAAATAGTAAGTCCCTCAAACTGGAGATTCTCTGAAACTCGATCCTAAGATATCTGACGCTCTGTGTAGACACCCTGCCAATCCTGGCCGTACCAGAAACCCCACTTATTAAAAATAGTAAGTCAGCCAAAATGACCCAAACGAAGAGCAGACCTGATAAACTGAATCTCCAGAATGGAATCCCAACACTGGCTCCCCAATCTGACCCCCTCTGAACACTCTATTAGCTTGCGAGGGTCGCCAAACCAAGCTAATCCCGAAGTCTAAAAAATGGGGACATTACAGCCATTAGAATAGGACATGAATGTTTTTTCAAATGATCTCAAGATAATCAAAGGATTTGGTCTTTTAGACCTAATAGGTGAATTAGCCCTAATCAGTGAGTTTATCCCTCTTGTCTCACAAAACTTTGAAACAACCCAAAAAAAAATTAGATGTTCAGAAACCATTTTCCAAGACATTAATTATTTTGGCGGTCTTAGGGTTCTAGGGCCTTCGTACAGTAGGTTCCTAGAATTTAGGGCTAATAGGGATATTTTTGTGGAGTCTACTGATTTCTGCTTGGAAATCTATCTTAATGGATTTGCGAGTGCCTAGTCTCATAGGAGGTATCTGTAGGACCTCTATGCTTGTGAAACCATGCTTGGTTCCATTCTCCCAGTCTTTCCCAATGTTTCTCTTGCAATTACACACCCTTAAAACATTGTCATGCACCTAACCAGGCACACTTTACTGGCATAGGGCATGACACCAAAATTAGCTAGCTTTCTTTTCTAAGCTCCTCCTTCCATATGTACACTATATAATGGATTCCCTTCCATATCACTCTGGACCTTGTTGATTTAAATGATGTAGATCTATGGGGGAGCCATGTTTCCTAAAACTACTTAAACAACTCCACCAACTATGCTACTAACAAAACAATTTAACAGACTAATCTAATGAACTCAAAACAAATTCAAAGCTAAATAAAAATTTATTTAAACTACCTCTGCTACACAAATACAACACTGGTTCTCAACATTCAATCCATTTACTAACTCACAAACATCAAAATGGTCGACTGTATGCTAAAACCAGTAACAAATCTTCTTCTTGCAAATTCAAATCACTCATTACATCCATCTACCTCAGGAAATGGGATCCTTCATGTCTAAATGTGCATTACCCATGATTATAGGTCGTTACATTAACTAACCACCATCATTCTTCAAAAATAATCCAATCATGCCAAATGTTGTCATGCAACTTTTAAAAGTTGCAAATGTTGTCATGCAACATTTTGACAACTTTGACAACTTTACATAAAACAAATCCCAATGACCTCTAATCGACCTAGAATGATGTAAAAAAATCCTAGAGGTCTCTTTAGGCACATTTCTAGCCTAGCCTAAGTCTTGAAGGCTTTTGGACCCCTTTTCCCATTTTAGCCTTAATCTAGCATTAACCACTAACAAAGCGTAAAACATCTAGGTTGGATTGATCCTAGTAAAATCCACCTAGGAACACACTTGCAAGATCTTATAAGGTCAAAAATAAACTCTACTGACTTGGCTAAGTTTAGTACAAGCCAAAACAAAAACTATGATTAGGGATTTTCCTAGGTGCTTCTACACCACCCATTCACGCTTGCATTTGGTAATGAATCGCCACAAACAAGTGCAAAACTAGACATTGTTTTTGTTTCATGTTTCATAAGTGCCACATAAATTATGTAGGTCACACTAATCTCGTGGTAAGGACACAATGAGGTTCCACCCATTATTTCCAAACCAGTACATTCACAATTCCCTAGTCATGTACATAACAAAGCGCACCATTTTTTTTAATTTCTGGGTCAATTTCATATGTGACATGCATGCTTGAAGGAGAAAGCTTTACAAACAACCAAACAACCATTTTCTGGCCTCCCAACTCTAGAGTGTAGGTGAAATAATCACCAACCCAATCTCCACAGTACCAATATGGAACACTGTTGTTGTAGGCAAGTAGAATCTATTTCTTTCATGGTAATGGATTGATCTGGAAAGAAAAAATTCATGTTGATGGATTCTCAGAACTATTCCACAAAATCAGCCGAAGCCCGTTCCAGAGATTTACTTAGGGCAACTAGGTATCCGTCTGATAGAAGAAACTCTCCCAAACAATCTGAGAGGTGTTTTGGGCACCTACCATAACGAAATTACCAGAATCCAAAATGATTGTCCTCGATGCTTTTAGGTTTTTGTCACTCGACCAAACTGATCGTTCATATGAATCATACAATGTGAGATTACCTTCCGTTGACAAATTCAAAACCCCAACCTTGTTTCTGATGTCATTGTCTCTCTTAGCTACCCAAATAATGGTCTTCTATGAGATTTGGCCATACCAGATGCCAATATGCCAGCTATTGCTTCCATTGGGACTGAAAGCCCAATTCAAAAGTGCCATTCTTTTATTTTAGGGTTTGATTTCCGGTTAGGGACATCCCAGCTGAAGGATGTCTTGCCCATCATCTGATTTTTGGTTAGGGACATCCCAACTGAAGGATGTCTTTCCCATCAACCGTGAATAATTTGCAGCAACTCGATAGAACAAGTATTGTGAATGCTAATAGCGAGACTCTCAAGGCAGTGGTAGCCATGGATATATTCTTTTGCTATAGTTATTCCCCCCCCCCCCCTCCCCGCTCCCAAAAAAAAAACCTCAACAAAGCTTTTCAACATTTTAAGACATTCTATTCTCTTAGTTTTTGAGTGTTATAATGAATTTCTTATTCAGAAATATTAATTTTATTTTTTCTTTAAAATATATAAACTCTTCTCTAGAAGTCTTTTGGTCTTTTTAAAATAACTTTATATTGATTTCAATTTTTTTTATTTTTGAATAAATAAATTCATATAATTAATTCTAGAAGCTTCATATAACATCATCATCAATTCTGGAAACTATATGTCTATAGTTGACCCTTTCTATTTGTATATTTCTGACTACAAGTATTTACCATATATAACATCATCTGAAAAACCTTTTATTAATGTAAAATTGTAGATAATAAGAAAAATTTTAATGTTTTCTAAATTTTTAACTTTGGATAACTTAGTAGAGTCAATAATTTTGAGGTTCATTAAAAGGGGCAAGGAAGGTTTCTATTACTTTCGTTTCTAATTTTATTGTTTTCTTTTATTTAAATTTTGACATCATATATTTATTAATTATTTTTTGTTGAAAATAGTGTGAGACGAGCCATACAGTTTTCCAACTACTATGGTAGAGGGAAAACCTTTGGACTTACACATTGAATGTACTTTTCACGGTTGTTTATATAATTAGTTAATTTAGTATTGTTACACTGAGAGGTGGTCTACAATCACATATGAAAATAAAAAACCTTTTCAATACATATAATTGGTTTAATTTGACGACTTGCACTACCATCAATTACAAAATAAATAAAATTTAAAACATTAATATTTATACTACCAATAAGTACAAAATAACTAAAATTTAAAACATTAATGTTTACACTATATGCAATTACAAAATAAATATCTTTTAACCATTTGATGTTTGCACTAGCAACAAGGGCTGCACGTGGCTGGAGTCCCTGCCTAAGGCAGGGGAGTAGGAGAAAGTGTGAGTGGTCAATTAATTGAGCAACATATACTTTTTGAATTCTGATTCAAGTAGTTTAGCTAGGAAACAAGAATAAAAAACTTCAAAACCTAAAACTATAACATTAAAGTGAAATATTTTCTAAAGTAGCTATATACAGAGAATAGTATTTTGGACTCTTAATGGCTATTATACAACTTCACATGTAACCCTTATTATTATTATCAAATCTGAATTGTGCTTGTCAAACTACATAACAAAACAAAAGTTGATTTGTATACACCATAGTTGGCCAAAATGAATACATAGCAAGAAACAAATTTATGAAACCAATTTTACTCATTTTGAGCTGTACAAACAAGTTACACCGCTGATATAATGAATTGGAGTTACGATTCTCAGAATTAGAGTGATAAATATTCTTTCAACATAAAAATTTGCAGATTTGAAAAATGAGCTAACACAGAATGTAGTTTTAACTCCTACAGTGTAGATAGGCTACAGTTTAATGACCGCACCAAGGTGGCCTGACTTGTATGCCTTTAATGATTTCAAACCTCTTCCTGCATTCATTCAAAGATTAATTGTTTTTTAGAAATATCAATAAACTATTTTAAATTTGAAAGGTTGAAGGAAGCCTCAGCAAGATATTCTGGTGAAGACCAGGCAAATTCTTCTATTTTGAAAAATCTCAAGAAAGTGGCTGAAATGGTGGAAAGGTGAGGAGGCCACCTCATTTAATAAATATTGTTCTTTTTCTTTTTTGCAAATGATTTGCAATAAAATCTCATATCATGCTATGGCTTCACTTCCTGAATACAACTCAATACAACAGGTGCAAAAGTACAAATCAATAAATTGTATTGAACTTTAGAAGAGAAATTTATGATAATTACAAAAGTTTAGATTCTTTTAACTCAAGATCTGGCTCTGAAGTTACAAAATAATCAGATAATAGAACTGCAAAAATCCAGAAAAAATTATCCCACATTACCAGTTTTTGTAGAAGGCGAGAAAATGACAGGCATGTAAGCTGGAGATCCTTGCAACCAAGGACTGACAACGTAAGGTATCCTTTGAAGAGGCCAAGACAGAATCCCTAGATGGAAGGGTGAAGCAGGTGTTGTATGTGACCTTGCACTTGCATAGCCTAAAATAGGTACTAATGCTATGAGTTGTGAATGATTAAACTTGCATTGAGCTCCAAATTTGCAGGTTCTAGTGTGCATGTAATAAGAACAACCTTTGTCTCCCTGCAAAGTCAGAAATCCAAAATAAGCTAGCAGATGTGGGTTATGCATAGAACAAAAATTCACTAAACATAGATTGGGATAAACTATATAGGATATACTTTAATGGGAAGGGTAGATGAGATTAAGCCTAATGTTGTTTGTCTCTTGAAAAGTCATTTCCTATCACTCTATATCTTTCGGCAGGTAAATATGACATTTGATGAACTTTATTTTTTCCTCTTTCATTGTCAGGAAAATAGAAGAAGAAAAGAAAGAGCAGAAGACTATGGCAGGAGCTTTGAACCAAGGAAATGTACTCCTAAGACGAGAACTTTATTCTCTGTCTACATGATGTTGACAAAAGTAGAATGAGGCTTAAATTGTAGTGAGGATAAAAGACTTTGATTGTAGACAACAATTGTAATGAGGAGAAAATTCTCTGTATTTAGAGCCTCTATGTTTTAATTTAAATGCTCAAACCCGACCATTATAGATGTATAATAAACTATAATGGACAAACCCCAACCCTGACAAATCCAGAAGTGAAATATGTGCTCTCAACTTATGCACCTGTCATTAGGCTAGCCTCTTCAATTTATTCAACCTTACCTGAGTTTTGTTCTTAGTTTAGACAAAGAAAATAATGAATGACTAAGTAAACATCTATGATCTAACCAATGTCCTTGGCCATGCTTCAAACCCTTGGCCTTAGGGTATGAAACCAATAGACTCAAAAAATTTAGAAAACCCTCCCCTCATTAATAGACACAATATTTAATGGAGGTCATACTCACTTTGGATCCCAAGCAAACACCATTGTCCATGTAGGAGAAAAAGATCAGACATAAGGAAGAGAAGAAAAATAAATGAAACAACAAACTTTGTGTTAATGAGATAGAGATAATAAAATTCTTATAGAGATATTTGCAGACAAAGGTGATCGACGACAAAATGATTGGCTACCATGGCACAAAGTTGTGGTGACTTGTTCCTGTGCAGGCCAAAGGTCCATTATAAATATAGAAAAACCACTTATCTATAAGGGGATTTAATCCCACCGTTACAATTGCAACGAAAAACATGTAAATAGAATTGAAGATCCGTTCTCAGATGGACTCCAACTTATTCTTCATCATTGGTCGGTAGTCAAGAACAATGGTAGGAGAAAATAAACAATTTCCTAAAATAAGCAAAGTAAAGGATGAAAAATTGAAGAAAGGGTGAAACTTAATTTAATAACATCATAAATATGTAGGTGTTGCAGAACAAGAATTTGGGTATTCAGTACTTCATACGTGGAAGAAGAAATTACCCTCGGTTGCTCTGTCGCTTCCCCTATTCTATCTCTTCCTTTGCTCAACCACAAAAATTATCACTGAAAAAAAAACTACAAAAACATAAAATGGACAGAAGCACTAGCGGGAAATCTGTAGATGGAAATGAATTGAGACCATGTTAATGTACATAGAACATTAAAACAGACATCTGGTTCATGCATATCGGACATCTCGTTCCTGCATATAGAACATGCACAAGACGCGTAGCCACTAGGACACGACCTGGATTCCCGCTCCATGCATAAAACATGTCTTAGAGGCATCTGCCACCTACTCTACCCCACTAGTGGCCAACTAGACATCTCGCACAAAAGACACATACCTAATATTTTTCCTTTTTCTTTATTTAGAAAATAATAAACCCACTAGAAAAAATACAACAACCAATCATTAAATAGGAAAAAACCCAAGAAGCATTGTTTAATATATTATTCCGTACCAAACAATATAATTATGGGAAATAATTCCAATTACATGGTTTCCAAAGGCAGATTAATTGCCAAAATCATCCAAAAACATTAGTCTCCTGCCTTAACGGTGGAAACTAACAAATACAAATAAATAAAATTTAAACAGTGACATTTGCACCACCTACGATTACCAAAAGAAAAGAAATGTAAAGTATTAATAAGGTAAGAATTTAAGTGGTGATTGGCGGCTGTTGTTACAAAAGACTTGTGTGTGAGCATTTTTTAAAGAGTTGGGGGAGAAGAAACATTGTGATAATTTTCTTATCAATTGGTTCAGGAGATCTATTTGTTTCTGATTATCAAGCTAATCCTATCATTCAAATTTTAAAAATATTTGTCTGGATATCCTGTGCATAAAAAGAACATACACCACCTATTCCTATTGTGGCTACTACATTCACTGCAATCATTGCATTTTCTAGTAAGTATTGGCCCTACACATTCTAATGGCATTTCTGGAATGTTTCTAAAGTCTTTTCACCAAATCCACTTTATGTATATTCTATTGGTGTTCCACGAGTCTCTCTGATAAGGATCCATCTGGTCCACAACTGCATCTGTATATTCTCTGATTCCTACCATGAATAACACAATTTCATAATCATTTTCTCTTTCCAGGTGCATCTATATGTTTTTATTGTTTAGGTGGTTATTAATAGAAGATATGCAGAGGGCATCAATGACATTCTATCAAGTCTATATATCTTCTTTAATCTGCATGTACTTTATTACCCTTCTTTCAAAACATCGAATTAGAGGCTCTCGATTAAGTATTACACTCCACAAATCATCACTGATTCATCTCACCAAGTTCGACGACTATGCTCCACCACCTCGCAAGATGGATCCAATGCAAATATGCATAGACAAAGTTTTCCACCTTTTCAATCATCGAATATGGTGTTCTTCACCCAAAAATTTAAGAATGACTACTGATATCTTCGGCTGCTTCGAGTCCAAATGAACCTCTGCAAGATACATCTCCCTCGGCCTCTTTTTCCCATAATGACTATTGAACATACACTCTTGGCTCCCACGCGGTTACACCAACTCCACCAACTTCCCTCTGCAATGGTGTGACCCGAAACCATCATGAGAAGGTGTAATGGCTTTCAAAATCTGTTATGGATTTTGAACCAATGTACTGTCACCCAAAACTATTTCTTGTCATCCCAAATCGGGACTATTGTAAACCGAAACGCATCAAAAACATATATTCTCTGTTAGAATATAAAGTATCAAATTTTGAGGGAATTGGTACAGAATAAAGAAGTAAGGTTGGAATATGTGAATACCAAAAAACAAGTTGCAGACATATTCAACAAACCTTTACCTGAGGATGCATTCTTGTATCTTAGAGGAAAGCTAGGGGTGCTTCCCCTAACTTAAGCTCAATAAAATATAGTTTAGTGATGCATCAACCCGAGTGAAAGTGAAGATCTATCAGTTGATACAGGTACATTAGAGCACATTATAGATGAATTAGTAAATTCAAGTACATTACAATTACAAAGTGAAATAGTACTGACTATTGATATTTGAGAAGATGGAGTCTTTGGCATCTGTTGTCAAAGAGGGAGAATTTGCTATAATACATAAAGAATCACTTAAGAAAGAGTCCATAATAGTAAGAGGAAGATTTTAATGTCAGAGATCATTTTTGGATAAGAATCAGAATGAAGCTAAGGATATTAAAGAAAGTTTTCTATTGCTCTACAATTCTTTGTATTATGACATGTTGTGTTTCCATCAATGCCAAAGAGGGAGATTGTTGAAGACAATTATTCAATTGTATATTGTCGTTGATGTTACACATGTATATATACTTATGTAGTGATGATACACAAATGTCTACATTCAGAACGAGAATAGTTTGTGAATAGAATGAGTTGTTTTAGTTTTGCCTGAGTTCAGTCGGGTATTGAAGAAGTTTAGTGTTGACCGAGTCACTCGGGCATTTTAGTCATGGTTGGGCATTTAGTGTCAGCCGACTAACCGTGATTTACATTCTATAATTGATTGGTTATATGAGACCGACTGAATTATGATTTATTACTTATTTAGAAGTATATTCAAGCTGATTTGACAAGTCTCATCATATATATGAAAGGTCATGTTTGGATTGAATATGAGCAAGAGTGGAGAAAGAGTGTGTGCAAGAAGAAGTGTGGAATTCTGTGACATGAAGAGTGAAGGTGAAATCAAATAGGATTCTGATTGAGTACAGATCACTGGGAGCTGCAATAGAATATCTGATTAGAAAAGATCCAGTCATAATTAGAACAAAGATCTGAATCAGCAAAGACAGTTGCTTACATATACAGGTCAATTCATTGTTACTCTCTAACAATTGTACCAGTGATCTCAAATCTCTTAACAGAGTAGACTTAATAGTCTTTTTGTAAATCCTCTCACAAGGTAGCATTTCTATGTTTAAGTTTTGAAGACCTCTAACAAGGTCACTCCTCACAGGGTGATTAAATCCTTTAACAGAGTCACACCTAATAGTGTATTATTGTAACCTTTAACAGGGTTGGCTCCTAACAGGGCTAACTTTAGAAGAGTGAAAAATAGTAACTGGCTACATTGGTGGTTTTTCCCATATTGGGTTTCCACATTAAATCTTGGTGTCACCTATGTATATGTTATTTGTTTCATGCTTTATGTTTCTGCACTTAATCACTAAAGTATAATTGCATTGGATATTATAAAGATTGCTTTAACACCCGAGTTACAGAAGAATATCTTAATTGACCGAGTAACAGTGTTAAAGTACTTAAGACATCTAAGGGAAAAGGATTTTTTTTGAAGTAACTGATTCACCCCTCCCCTCTCAGTTACTTATCACATTTCCAACACCTTGCAACCAAGGACTGACAACGTAAGGTATCCTTTGAAGAGGCCAAGACTAAATCTTTGGATGGAATGGTGAAGCAGGTATTATATGTGACCTTGCACTTGCATTGCCTGAAATAGGCACTAATGCTATGAGGTATGAATGATTAAACTTGCATTGAGCTCCAAATTTGTAGGTTCCAATGTGCATGTAATAAGCACAGTCTTTGTCTCCCTACAAAGTCATAAATCCAAAATAAGCTTTCATATGTGGGTTATGTATAGAACAAAAATTCAATGAGCATAGATTGGGATAAACTATATAGGATATAATTTAATGGGTAGGGTAAATGAGATGAAGTGTAATTTTGTTTGTCTCTTGAGCCATAGTTCATTTCCTATCACTCTATATCTTTTGGCAAGAAAATATGACTTTTGATGGACTTTATTTTGTCCTCCTTCATTCTCAGGAAAATAGAAGAAGAAAAGAAAGAGCAGAAGACTATGCCAGGAGCTTTGAACTAAGGAAATGTACTCCTAAGATGAGAACTTTATTCTCTGCATGATGTTGACAAAACTAGAATGAGGCTTAAATTGTAATGAGGATAAAAGACTTTGATTGTAGACAACAATTGTAATGAGGAGAAAATACTTTGTATTTAGAGCCTCTATGTTTTAATTTAAATGCTCAAACCCGACCATTACAGATGTATAATAAACTATAATGGACAAACCCCAACCTTGACAAATCCAGAAGTGAAATATGTACTCTCAACTTATGCACCTCTCATCAGGCTAGCCTCTTCAATTTATTCAACCTTACCTGAGTTTTGTTCTTAGTTTAGGCAGAGCAAGACTAAGTAAACATCTATGATCTAACCAATGTCCTTGGTCATGCTTCAAACCCTTGGCCTTAGGGTACAAAACCAATAGACTAAAAAATATAGAAACCCCCCCCCCCTCATTAATAGACACAATATTTCATGGTTCTCTGCCACTAGGACACAGCCTGGAGTTCCGCTCTCCACATAATTGGTTTTTAACATGCTAAGTGTTGGTGTATTACAATAAAAATGTTAGTTTTGAAATTTTACTTAGTTTTATTTTGAAATTGTCATTTGAACAAACAACTATTTCTTTCTATAGTGCCTATTCAAAGGCATCCTCTAGAATCAATAACAACTAATTTTTCTCTCTAGTGCTAATAGATAGTATTAGAGTAGGCGATCGGTAGGGTTTTTGGAGGAGGTCACTAGTTGGGACAAGAGACGTTGTTCAAGGAAACTCATACTACATGGACATCTTCTGAATATGTTTTCTACCTATGGTAGTGTCATTGTAGCTACCTTAGAGTACATGCATGTGATATAGAGAGATTTCACAATGTGTTGAATTACTTGACAAAATGTTGCAAGAGATGTTATCTCAAGAAATATGATGATTGGGATATGCACATAATATATTGTTGATATAGGTGGCATTGTTGATACTTCAACAAAGAGAGAATATTGGAGTGTTACAGAGGTGAATATTTATTCCCTATGTAATTTTTTTATTAGAAAAAAGAAACTTTTGAAAGGACCCTGAACATTTTTACAAAAAAGACTACCAGGACGAGAAGAGAACCAAATGCAGACCAATAGTTGGCCAATAGAAAATCAAAAGGAAGCAAATAAGGTCAACAGACCCAAAAGCCTATTGAAGATTCTTTGAAAGTTTAGTAACGTCTTCATTCTTGTGTATGAAATATTCATTGATATTTAAAACATTAAGAAAAAAGTGGGCTTGACCATTCTTACCTTTATCATGGTTGCAAGTCCTAGTAGAGAGACCCAGAGCAAGACCCATGCACATGTCATGTTGAGCCACCATATCTTCCTTTCTTTTGCTTTTCACATTGACTGGAGGAGAACCAAAGTTTCCTTTAGATAAACCTTGGAGGGCTTGTAACTACTTGTTGTGTTGTTTGAGTGCATTAGTACTATTTTTATAGTTGTTCTTCTAATAACCACAATAGCCATCAACCTATCCTACACATTTTCAAGGGATTCTTCAAGACTCTTAATGTTTTCTTCAAGGTCCATCTTTATATCCTTAGTATCCTTTGCTAAATTCTTGATTAGAGAAAGAATTTTGTCAACATTTTCCAAAGTGCGATTTTCATTCAAAGTGTCCTTCCCGACTCCATTTTATCATAAACAAAGTTAACCCAATATTTAATCATGTAGATTTTTGACACCAACAACTTGAAGATGTTATTCTGACTATCGATAAGATCCTTGGAAACCCTCATCATATTCACTTTTTAGTGACAGAGGAACCCTTTTTAATAGGGGGTTTTTCTCAGTTTAAATAGGGATCTCAATATGAGAATCCATCCTGGGTTGGTCCATACTAGAATATTGAATTTCAATTTTGTTTCCTGCATCCAAATCTATCCTCTTTTTGTCTTTCTCTGAATACTTCTTTACATGATGTTGATTGACTTTTCCTTTGTCCCCAATAAGTATGCAGGAAAAATTAGTGCCTTGTTTTTTCCATTATTAATCTTAGAAGCTTTTGAGGATTTCTCCCCTTGAAATTTTCCCTTCTTAGAAAAGATAGGGTCAAGAGAGTCTAAAATGTAATCATGTGAGGGTACATATTTAGAATCATCATTATTAGCCTCACTACCATGAGGCCAATTAGAGGTCGAGCTGTCCTTCTTTGGGTGCTCATTTTTACCAATATGGTAACATGCATCTTTGTCAAAAGGGGCATGCCAAGGTTTATGGAAAATTCAAAGTAATGTCTGTGGACATTTTGTAAAACTTTATACCCTATTTTAAATAAGGTAGGCTTATTTTGAATAGAAACGACTTTGGCATGGGGTAATACCACAATAGTGGGTTACATTTTTTGGGAGGAAGTAATTCACCCTGAAAACCATGGCCCACGAAAAAATTAATCCTACTTTTGATCGGAACACATGAAAACTTTCGATTGGAAGTGAGATACTTCCGATCGAAAGTACCTAAAATGGCTACTTTCGATTGGAAGTTACTTCCGATCGAAAGTACCTACTTACTTTCGATCGAAAGTAGGTAAGTACTTTCAATCAAAAGTACTTACCTACTTTCGATCGAAAGTAAGCAGGGTTTTTTTTGGCGGAATTTAAAACCCGCCAAAACAGTCATTTTCACTGTTTCGGCTGGGTTGAAAGCGACAGAGAGTGGGGCTTCTATTTTTATGAACATCTCATTCAAGTTTTTCACATTTTTAATTTGTATTTTTTATTGTATTTTAATATATATTATTTGTATATATGTGTATATATGCATGTATATGTGTATATATGTATATATGTGTATATATGTCCATATGTGTATATATCTACATATATATGCATATATGTGTATATATATGCATATATATATGCATATATGTGTATATGTGTATATATATGCATATATGTGTATATATGCATATGTGTATATATATATGTGTATGTGTATGCATATATATGCATATATATATATATATATGTGTATATATGCATATATATGTGTATATATATGCATATATATACATATATACATGTATATATATGCATATATGTGTATATATGTGTATATATATGCATATATGTGTATATATATGCATATATGTGTATATATATATATGTATATGTGTATATAT
>MU227555.1:2722457-2746870 GCA_018584345.1 Thuja plicata | reverse complement strand
AGAGAGAGAGAGAGAGAGAGAGAGAGAGAGAGAGAGAGAGAGAGAGAGAGAGAGAGAGAGAGAGATGTGTGTACTTGTTTGGGATTTTGAAGGTTATACTTGTTGAGCCTGTTGACCTTGCGATGACCCTTCTCCAACTTCTAAAGGTTGGGCTTGTTCACCTTGCGATAACCCTTCTCCAACTTCATAAGGTTGTGCTTCTTGAGAATTTCTTGCATACAAAGATATAATTAGGTCTTCTTTATTAAATTAGGTATTGCAATATCATTAAGACAATTCATAATCATCAACTTAAAATATGGACAGAGAGAGAGATTAAGAGATATAGACATGTACCTTGTTTATTATGATAATATCTTTCTCGAGCTTCTTCACATAGTCTATGTTCAGTATCTTCAGAATAATGTCATGCACTCTTATTTAACCTTCTCTTTTTATTTACCATCATAAGTTTCTAATTGTCTTCTTTTTCCAAATTGCGAAGTATTTTGCAACTTTCAAATTAACAAGATGACAGAAACATATATTTATTTATATGTAATCATTTTGAACCCGAAATGACACCAAATAGGCTGACATAGGTTTCTATCAAAAGTCATCTTTGACTTTTGATAGAAACTAAATACTTTCGATCGAAAGTGCTTTGCTAAACGTTGGAGAAAAGCCAAATCATGAAAATGCTTTCGATATAAAGTAGTTTCAATTGAAACTAAATAGTTTCAATTGAAACTACTTTCTATTGAAAGTAGTTTCTATCGAAACCCCCAAAATTGAGGCCATCTACAAAGCCTAACAACAATATATGTAGTTTTCATGGCTTCGAGCTCAAGTGCGGGGCTCAAATGGAAGAATAGGGACACCTCCTTTTGCATCACACAAGTACTCTAAATGAGCTTTCTAGCGAATATAGATTTGACAAATTTTGAATTAATTAGGTCTATGTATTATGACGTGCATCGAATGTAGGTTTTTTATCAAATATAAACCTCCAGGTTTGACGTTCAATGAAAAATAGTAGAAAATAGAAATTTTTTTTGAAAAATAATAGTGCCCTCCAGTTTTGAGTCTTCTTTCTATCAAAAATTTTTTTTGAATTTTGATAAATACACAAGTTATCAGCTACACAGTCAAGGTATGTCAAAATTATGGTTGACTCTATTCAAACATTCATAAAATATGCAATAATCATGATAATGTCGTCAAACTAATTGCATGCCCTCCATATGGATGTTACAAAACCAAATTCAAAAGAAGCACATTGATATCTATTTAGAAAAAAAGTTATGCTATACGAAGTCATTGTACCTTTTTGAAAATGACATTTTCAGCAACATAACACTTTTAGTGGGAGAAGAAAAAATTGAAATTAATTAATAAATTAATAAATTTAGAATCTAGACAGAAAATCCTAAAAGACTCTAGTTTACTTCATCTTCTGATTTCAAACAGTTTAACGAAAATATGCATCCGAATGTGAATTTTTTTTTCAAAATGTAGACTTCAATGTCCGTTTAGGCAAAAAAGTGTAACCCACTATTGTGGTATCACCCCATTCTCTATTATGAGGAGAATGAGGCCCTCATGAAGAACCAGAGAGGATGGGTTATTTCTATGATCTTTAATTCCATTGTAAATGGAAGAAAAAAGATAGAAGATCAGAGAGATATTTTCCATACTGGAAATCGTTCAAAATTAGGAAATGGTTTCCAAACAAACTAGTAAAGTGACCATATAAGGTTAAATACCTTATTATTACTTCTTCAACTTCTTCCCAAAGAGGTTTAATTACGCTATATTTTCCACAAGGTTGATTGACTTTTCTTTTACCCCCAATAACTGTGTAGGACAAATTAGTGCCTTAATTTTTCCCTTATTAAACTTAGAAGCTTTTGAGGATTTATCCCCTTGAAATTTTCCCTTCTTTACATAGCTAGGGTCAAGGGAGTCTAAAATATAATCATCTGAGGGTACATATTTAGAGTCGTCACTATCAATCTCACTAGTGTTCACATATATCAAATTCTTTGAAACAAATGAAGTTTGTAGTCCATTTTCCAATGACACTCCTTGGTGTATTCCATTTATATTTCCTATTGCAACAGGGCTATTGTGATGATATATACCATTTATATTTTCATATATTTTTCTGATGATACTCCTTATGCTATCTTCCCATTGGTGTTGGGTTACTAAGTTACATGCTCCTTGCTTACTATTCTAACATTCATCAATCTCTTTACTCCTCTAATTTGTATCTCATATGATAATTGAATGTATAATGCTTCATCCTCATATCTTCCTTTTGTTTGGTCCAACTGAAAATTCAAGTGTATGGTTTGTAACTCTCATTTTTCTTTGATTTTGATCTCTTCTTAAATGTGTGTATCTTGTTTCACACTTGTTTTCTTCAGATTCTTGATCTATTTGTGAGCTTGACAATGTCTTTAAATATTTGTGCCCATTTGATATATATGCAATTTGAATCCCTTGATATGCTCCACTATATATACTCTACTATATATTCTCACTATATATGCTTAATAATAATGATTGGTTTATATGCTTAATAACAATGATTGGTTAATATGTATAATACACTCAGCAAGGAGACATTAGCCCACAAAGAGCAGTGATCTCAAACCCTATTCTTCATCACCCACAAAGAGAAGTGAATGAAACCATTTTATTCATCGCCCACAAAAATATTGGGGAAAATGATGTGAATGCCCTAAAACCTTTTTGAACATGGACCCCAAAATGTAATTTGTTTGCACATGGACCCAAAATGGTTTCAAAATGGGGATTGAGAAAAGTGGAATTTCACCCTCAAATTATATTACCACCTTTTCAAGTTGAAGATTTATATGCTCATTTTGGGTGAAAATGAGCATACACATTTCCCTCTTCCATTTTCATTTTGCACTCCCAAACTAACGATTGGACAAAATCAGAATTATAGCTTCATTTGTATGATCAAATAAGCATATACATAACAAGACTACATATTGGTGATCATAATCAGCATGCTTAACAAATAATGATTGGTTTATATGTATAATGGACTATATATAGTGACCATATATATAGCTTCAGTTGTATATATAGCGTCAGTTGTATATATAGCTTTAGTTGTATTTATGAATTCTTTTTAATGTTTATAGCTTCACTTGTATTATCAAATAAGCATATACATAACAAGACTACATATTTCTGATCATAAGCAGCATGATTAATAATAATTACTTAATATGTATATTACACTCAGCAAAGAGACTTTATCATGTCCATTAATATAGAGCATGTATACAGGAGGATACCTAGTGACCATATATATAAAGCATGTATACTGGAGGATATATAGTGACCATATATACAATAGCATATGTATGTTGGAGGATATATAGTGACCATATATACTACAACATATGTATATTGGAAGATATATAGTGACTATATTTACTACAACATATGTATACTAGAGGATGTATAGTGACCATATATACTATAGCATATGTATACTAGAGGATGTATAGTGACCATATATACTACAACATATGTACTAAAACATATATACAAAGAAAATATGTTGATCAAATTGTTTTCACAGGTACCTAACATGGTTTCAAAATGGGGGTTGAAAAAATTAGAATTTGGAGATGTAATTCCAATTCCACACTTTCAAGTGGAAGATGTATAGGCTCATTTTGGGTAAAGGCATATATGTATATAATTCATTAAAAATTATTGTAGTGTTGGCTAGCCATTATAAACAACTTACTTTATATATACTCTATATATATTTAGTGATTATAGATTCTAACATTTCATTTATAAATTATTGTAGTGGTGGCTAGCCATTACTACATATTGTTGATCATCATCAGCATGATTAGTAATAATGATTGGTTTATATCTACTTTACTCTCAGCAAGGAGACATTATCACATCTCTATATATAAAGCATGTACACTAGAGGATATATATTGACCATATATACAACACCATATGTACTAGAACATATATACACAACACATATACTAGAACATATATAGTAGAACTATATGAACATAATTATATACTAGAGCATATATAGTAGAACTATATGAACATAGATTTATAGTAACACATATATATACTAGATATAATTGTATGAGCATATATATACTAGATATAATTGTATGAGCATATATATACTAGAGAATATATAGAACATAACTAGAACATAACTTGCCAAATTGATGGCTACATTTTGAGTGCCCCTATCATCTTTCGTACATGGATACATTAGCTACATACAAATGAGGATGGATAATAAGTAAATCTAGTACATATTGTTGGATATAATGAGTGTATAAGTGTTGTATGAGTGTTTCTTTAATATCTATTCTCATTTGCATGTAGCTAATAATTGCATTTAATAGGTGGTGTAGGTGATGTCCTTCACACAACTCATTATGAGCATGGAGGATGAGGTTCAAGTAAGCCAAACAAATTCTTCCTCCAAGAAGGTTATGTGGACAAGAGAAATAGAATGAAAGTTCCTAGACTTTCTCCATAAGCAAGTTGAGCTAGGAAGGAAAGGCGGAGGGGGCTTCAAAAAAGAAGTGTGGACCACCATTGAGAGGAGGTTCAATGGTGGGATGAACATCAATCTATCAAAGGAAAATTTCAAGAACAAGATGAAAGGATGGAAGCAAGGTTTTAGAATTATGAGAGAGTTGAGGAGTATGAGTGGTTTTGCATGGAATGAGAACTTACTCAATGTGTGGATGCTGACGAGAGGGTGTGGGACGAGCTTTTGAAGGTAACATGCTCTTTTGAATATGTTGATCTAAGAAATATTTTATTCTTATAAAGTTAGTATTTAAAAACAAAGATCTAATTCATTCATTATGGCAACATGCAGAGAAAAGAATTAAAAAATGCCAGTGTATAAGAGACAACCCTTCCAGTACTACAATGACCTAGCCTTCATTGTGGGTAATGACATAGCTAGAATGGCTCAAGAGACAAAAGAAGGGCACAATATGGATGAGGGACTCGACCTGGATTGTGAGGAGGAAATCCCTATAGGTACACCTCTTAAGACTACAACTAATTTGGATGATGAATTCTATCATTCCAATCAATGTGGTGCAAGTGGTAGGCCAAACCCTTCAACACCATCACCAAGGAGGGGAAAGAGGAAGAAGGAAAGCATAGATGGATCGTTCGATGTGATGCTTGAAACTATAAAAAAATACAAGAGGACCTATGTTTGCCTCATGTTATCAAAGTGGATAAATCTGATTCAAATGTTGTCTTAGATAGTGTGTATGAGGCCCTCAAAGGCATCCCTAATTTGACTCGAGGCACTATGTTGAAGGAATATGACACCTTTATGGTTGAAACTGAAAGAGCCAAAGGGTTGTTGAGAATGAATGAAGAGGAGAGAGTGGAGTACATTGTAATGAAGTCTGTAGATCTCTAGTTTTAGTTGTTTTAGTTTAAGTTTTGTTAGTTAAACATTGGCAAGGTTAGCCAAGATACTTTTTAATCTGGCAAGGTTCGCCAAGATACTTGCTACATAGAGTTGATATCAGTGTAAAATTGTTTTGTTTTTACCAAATTTACATATAGTGTTCTAATGTTGAAACTCAAATCATTTGTTTTGAGTGTTCTCTCTGCCCAAATCAAGATTGCTCTAAAATATATGGCTGCTCTACTATATATACTCTAGTATATATTTTTGTTGTCTTCAAAAGTCACCATTCATGATTAACTCACTTTTCCATCTTGTACAACTTTTGTAGATCATCGAACACCTACTTTTTTTCTCGGCATCATATATACATGCAGCCACAATGATATTGTTTTTACTTTTATTGCATTCATTATAGATTGCATTTAGGATTTACTTAAAAATGGATACAGTTGTTATTCCTGCTTGTACATTTTTCTAGATTTATCTAACGCCTACTTTTTTTTATTTGGCATCATATTATTGATATAGTCAAAGTATGTAATATATCTATATGTGATGATTGTATATTGTTTTTAATTGGGATAATTTTGTTCCATATTATATGTCTATACCTCTTGAATTTGTCAGCCCTATGGCATTAGAAAATATAAATGGAATACACCAAGGAGTTACACATGATGAAGATCAGTTATAGTGATAAATTATGTTGTTCTATTGCAAAGTATCAGAATTGTACATTTTGAGTTCTTCAAAATTGTTCCAAATTTTCTATTTTTCATATTAGTTTTTACTTTTATTTCAATTAGTATAAATCTGAAATGTTATGATTATAAGAAATATAGGTAATTTAAAATTTTGTTTCCATATATAGAGAAGATGTAGTTTTTGGTATTACAATACCGGTTCAGAAACAAATTTTGTGTATTTCATATAGTGAGGCTTAACTTTTGTAGCAATTCACAAAAACTAAAAGCTAGAGTAGTTTTTGAGAATAGTACCCCAAATTGTACGGATTTTGTACATTGATCCAACACCTATTTTATTTCTTGGAATCATATATACACGTGTTCATGAAGAACTCAAAATGGATAGTTCTGAGAGTACACACATGTTGTTCATGATTTCAACTTACAGTCCATATTTATGATGACTATACATATTTCTGATGTTACCCCTTGGTGTATTACATTTATTATGGGAGCTTTGTTGGCCGATATGTTATGAATAGGATACAGGAAGCTTCAGCTAGATATTGGCTTGTATTTATTTTACTTAATGGTGTGTTTTCACACCACCATTTTTCTCTTGGATTTTGTTCTTCCCCATCTTCTATCTCTTGGTATATATGTTACATTATATTTTAATGGCTTATAGAAGGCATTGCACTACTCCATTTTGGATCTTCCTTATGCACAACTACATTTACACTAAGATGTTTTTTAATGGTTGGCTAACATGCAGGTTGTCAAAATTATTCTCTCTTAATAGATCCTTTGATTATGTGAAGTTTCTAACATTTTATGAAGTGTACGTAAATGAAATTGTAGAACTATATAATGAGATTCTAAAATGTAGTACTGGTTATGTGGAAATTTGCATTTTTTTGAATAGTGTTAAGTGTTTATGTGGAAAGCTTCATGTGTTTGAGTATTGTGAAGTGTTTCTTAAATCAACGTTTCAAAGATGTGGTATTGTTTATAAGTTTTTTCCATTTTGGTATAGCCAAATTCCCTTACCCTTTTAGAGTAGGAAACACTTTTGGAGTTTCCCACACAACACTTCTACTAGCACTTTTAATACTAGTAGTAGACATGCTTTCACAATCTTGGTAAACTCCTAGCTTAAATATATGATTTCCTGATACTTTATCATAGATTCCCTCAAGACACAAGCATTGTTACATATATGTTGAGTTGATACTTTGCATCTGACATATGTCAATAGAGAACTCCCAATTTTATCACAAATCTAGAACATCATAGAATCATAAATGAAATTGGAATCAAGGATGTTATAGAAGCGAGGAGTATTTTAGCTCCAATACCCAAGGTTCAGAAAACCTATGTATAAGGTTGTCACCTTCAATGCACTCATGGGTATGTCTTGAGATTATTTTCACAACCTAACTCTGGTAACCTTTGAATGTCTGTATTCTGTGATGCATCAGTATGTAGTTAGAATCAAGAAGCTACTCACCACATACCTACCTCAAAGATGGAATAGTGGGCTACAAGTATGATCCTAACCCTTTATCGTCAGTATTTTGAAATGTTGGATCGACACTATTTATGAATGGGATATGTATATTGGTGAGCTCACAGACTAGACACACCTTGTAGTGCCTTCCCTTTGTATCCCCATCTATGTATTGATTACTGTGAATATTGGCATATCAAATTTTCTTGGCAGTTTAGTATTTAACATTTTTTCTACAGTTATTAGTGTTTTCCTTGTAGAGAATTCCACTTTCAGTATTCTTCTAGATTTGTAGTTATTATGGCAGTGTTTTGATTTGTGTGGTTGGATCTATGCAACAACTTTGCACTTTCTTAGTCAAGTAGAATGCCTAATCTTCAGCATATAACTCCCTAGAAAGTGAAATATTGAAAAAATCTATCTTTTGGGTCAGCTTCTCACCCCTAGATAGATGGCCAAAAAGAGGTCATAAATATATTTTTAGGGAACCTTCTTAGATACCTAACAAAGAAGTATGGAAAAGTGTGGGATCAAGTCGTACCACAGGCTGAATATGCTTACAATGATAGTGTCAATAGGACCACAGGTAAGCATCCATTTGCAGTAGTGTATGGGGTTCACCCTAGAGGATTTTGTGAGTTGAGAGACTTGCGAAACATCGAGGGAAAGAGTGGACATGTTGAAGACTTTTCCCAATCTATGAGGGAAGTAGGTGATCAAGTAAAATAGACACTAAAAGAGGCAACATAGAAGTTGAAGTCCAAAGTGGATGCAAAGAAGAAGAATTTGCAATTTTCAGTTCGGGATTTAGTAATGGTACATTTGAATAGTGCAAGGATATAGAAAGGCATAGAAAGAAAGTTGTAGATGAAGAGGATAGTTCCATGCAAGATACTAGCAAAGTGTGGGGAGAATGCATACAAAATTGATCTACCTCCAAAGTTGAAAATCTCACCAGTCTTCAATGTTTAGGACTTAGTTGAGTACAAAGGTCCAATATCAATAGAGACAGAGATTTCAAATGAGTTGGAAGATATTACAAGGGATGTGTCTGTTGGTGTTTAAAATTATTATGCTTTGAAAGAAACCAATATACCTTGAGACTGATGTTAGGAGTGGTTAGCTCCAAGTATGAAATATCTACAAGGTAATTGGACCAACTATAGGGACAAGAGTTCCCTTTGTACTTTATGCTCTGCAAAACCAAGGTGGGTACACCAAATCTAGATAGATATTGAACTATCACAACTCTTTACAACTTTGGATTTTACAAACAAATAAATGGTAAGAAAGTAATAAATGGTAACCACTCATTTAGTGACTCTTCACTACCATGCATGATACACAACCAACAACCACAAAACTAAAAAGGAACTAAGATGGTTTTGATGTTATGATAGGGTAGAATATAGCCAAGCCTATTTAGATATCTATCAATGTAGAAAATATTAGTTACTGATCGGTGCTTTATCCATTAGGAAATGTTTTTAGTTCAGATACAAGACAGAGAATCTAACTATTGTCAAGGACTCAAAACCATAAATACAAATAATTCAGATCAAACACTTCTTATAAGATCCTTATGTAGAAAAACCAAATGAGTCTGTCTTATCCAGAGTAGATTTTAGTTTGATCCTAGATCAAAACTAGGGGATAAAACATATATATAGAGAAGTTCTATGTAGTAAACCAGAAGATTCAAAAATCAAGAGATAAACACCAAGGAGTGACTTGAATCTAAAATATTGTATTGAGTACAAAGAATCTAGTTTCAATTCCAAAATGTTTCAAAAAAATTTCCACTTCAAAAAATGCAAAATATTTGTAACCTTATGTTCTATAATGATACTCTCTAGATATATGTCTGTTATACTCTCTGGAAATAGTAAATTGTTTTTTTCCTTATGTTACTTCCCCCAAATTTCTAGCCCTTCTAAATGATCTTGGAAGTCCTTTTGTAAGCCAAGGATTAAAACAAGATCCAAATCATTTAGGTTTATGGATCAACTATTTAAAAAATTACATGAAAGAAATAATTAATTCTTTTCAACAACCAAGCAGCTCTCTCATCAACAATTGAAAACATTCTGTATCAAAAATTTGATCTGGATGGCATCCATCTTCGGAAGCTGAAGAATAAATCCTTGTCAAAGGAATAATAAATGGAATGTTTGGTTCTTCATTAATTAACATAGGAAAATTTAACCCTTCAAAACTGCACAAAGCCAATTATACTCTCTTGAAAATCTCAAGATCCTCAAGAATCATATTTGATCTTCACTTATACAATTCAGGAAAAGACACCTTGTCACAGAGAAATTAATGAATCAATTTGATCTTTTGAGCTTTATTTGAACCTACAAGAAGACATAGTTCACCTCTTGAAAACCCTGATAAATAGATTTAAAATTTAGAAAATCTAATGCAACAACAACACCTGGCATGGAATATGGAATCAACGGCCAAGATAAAGACTTTTCTTAACTTTAAAACTGAGCCATAGATCCTCTTTAAGTTACCCAAGCTTTGAAGATCTGATCGAGACAGATGACATCTTGTCAGAATTCCTTCATGGATAAAACTCAATCATTTGTTGCTTTTAGGCTTCACACCCACCATCCGATCAACACAAACTTACTTTACATTTACGTGATCCTTCATTACTGACTTTAGATCTGACTTGCGATGTGGCAGGCTGGCATGATGCCTCAATAAATAACCTAAATTAACTTTGTCTTTAACCTTCCTTTTAATGGAGCACTTCAATCCTTTGTATCTTTGAATCATCAAATAAAAGTCTTAACTCTGGTTTCATTTCAAGACTGAGCGAAAACCGCACATCCTGATCTTAATCTACGGTCAACGCATGATCACTAAATACATTTCACTTTGCTTGACTTATTAAGATATTTATCCCCAACCACACAAATTGGTCTAAATCAATGGTCAATGCATGTTTGCTAAAGACTTTTCTTAACCCTGGGTCCATTCCAAGATTCAGAGATAAAGGCATATCTCGTGATCATTAAATGAAATTCTTAACCATGGTTTAATCTCAAAATTTAGAGATAAAGGCTATCTCTAAATCACTGAATGCATGACTTAACTTAGGTTTTGTTTCGAGATCAAGTGACAACCCTAGATCTTGTCCTACATCAACGGTCCTTAGTCAATCTCCAAATCTTATAAGACTTGACCTCCACGTTATGATATTCAATGCCAAAAAATAAAATGTTACGTCCTACCTATGTCGCCAGATCTCCAGATGCTATGGATTAACTACAAACATTATGAGAAAAAGAGACAATGTCTGGGCCAAGTTTTTGAATGCCTAGTAACCTTGATTTCAAAAGGAAAGATGTAACTCAGTCACTAAGCCTTGATGGTTAAACAAACTGTATCTTTCCCTTTAAGGCTTAATGCCCACTATAGGATTAACTCGATCTAACAAGTCATTAACACCTATCTAATCCTGACCACTTTCCACATGGTGCTCAGTCGCAAAGCCTTGAAGACTAATTTCCATGCATGTTTCTAATTAAGGCATAATGTAGACCGTATATGATACTTGATCTAATAGTGGATGAAGATGCCTGCTAATTTTTGAATGATTCTAACCCCACAAGTTCCAAGAAGGACACATGGCTCCTTATCACTATGCCTTGATGAGTAAAATAGAGGCATATTCTCTTTTGAGGGAACATGGTAGCCATTGGATTTAGATAGACTTTCTTGGCAAATTGAAAACATAAAGTATGTCGGGGAGACAAAACTTAGGAAATATTAAAAGAGAACCCTGATTAGGACTTAGGAAATAAAGTGTCCCCACTGACGATGACTTAGAGGAAATGAAACTTAAGTCGTTTAAGTGATTCAAAAAGTAACTCAAAAATATAACAAGCCATAAGGACTTAGGGTTTTAGGGTTTTTCATGGAATTGAACCAAGGGTTTAAGTACATAGACCTATATAGTCTTAAAATGGAAGCACTTCCATGGTAGACTAGTTTAGCCTTTGGAGTAAGTGGTTTGGGGTCATGTCAAGAGCCTTGAATGGGTCCCTGACTTGGATCTAGATTTTTCCCCCTGTTCTGCCCCATTTCCACTTTTTCCAACCTATTTCTGACACTCCAGACTAAAAAACTAGGACTTTGACCCCAGGGTCAAGGTCGACCTCGACCTTGACCTTGGTCACAATCAACCTTTTTTAGGCCCAGGGTTTAAATTTCATAATTTTAGGGTTTCTGAATGTCATGCTTTGGAAAAAGTTAATTCCCTCTTCTGAGTTGGTTGTTTTGGTCTTTGGAACAACAAATCTTAAATTATATTTAATATAGGTCCTCTTCTAGGGGTATGGGTCTAATTAGTATTTAATTCTCCTATGTAGGCCTCTCTAGAAGATTGTGCCCTAGTTTCATATAAAAGGAAGCTTTCTCCTCTCATTTTCTCCAACAATCAAAGACTTGAGAACCATCAACTAAGTGAAAGCTAAGGACCAAAATTTGAAGCAAGCCAAGTATCTATTGAATAAATCATCTATCCTCAAGCATTCAAGCATTCAAGCACTTCTCAAGAACTTATTTCATCAAGGAGATCCATTGGTGGGCATTGAAGGATTCAAGCTCCATGGAGCTCTCTTGTTGAAGATTTCTTTAGCCACATTCCTCCAAATCTCTTCCTATTCAAAGATCCATTCAAGATTGGTGTTTAAGATCTATAATAAATTGATTTGAGACATCCTACATTCTACATTTTACATCCATTTGGTACATGCATACTTGTGGATCCACGGATTTGAATCCTCCACAAGGGATTCTACAAGCAAGGTGAATTTGTTCATTTACTTGTTTTACTTATGCAATTTCAATTATACTTTGAGGTTAATTCCAAATCTAGGGTTTGACCAAGGCAAACCCCTCCCCCCAACAAACAATCCATTTTTCTTGTAGGTACAGGCTCAGAACAGCAGATCGGAGTGCAGATTTGGATACCCTTTTTGGTAAACTTTCATGATCCAAAAATAGATTTCCTGTCAGAGACTTTTTAGGTTGATTTTACCCTAGGTTAGAATCGGAAATTCTAGGTCAATGGTGACATTGAATTGAGGGTCAAAATTAGAACTGTGTCAGAATGGAAAAAGATTTTTGGGTTATCTTCATCTTTGCATTTCTATTCCAGATCCGATCTCAGATTTTCCATAAACTGAGTGCAGACCCCCAAAAATAGCATTCTTTAGATCTGCAACATTTCAAGGTTAGTACTTTTCTCCTATCCATTTTAATTAAGGTTATTAATCTTTCTAAATCTATCACACATTCAAATAAATAAATGGGTATTTAAGATCTTCCTCTTTGCTCTTATTTCCAAATGATTGACTCATTTATGCATTGATCCTTCCTTTTGGGTTAATCAATTTGGATTCTTCATTTGTGTATCTAAGGATAAAAAGGAGAGCATCTTATTTACCCCTACCTTTCAAATACATTCTATTTCATATACAAACATTCTTTAAATGTAAGATAACATATTATCATATTTAAATGCAATATATCTTACATTTTGGTGAACCCGCGATAGACAATTCTTTCTTTCTAGTGTTAGATTTACATCTTTTATGTTAGATCTTGCATGCATATTAGATTAGCTTTCTTTTATGTTCTTGCATTTGCATTTCAAAAATTAAAAATCAAAATCTTGTGTTTTCTAAATTAGTTCATTTGCATTGCATTGGTGTATGAGCTTTACCACTTCTAGTCCTACTTATAGTATCACGGTTAGAAGAAGCCATAGACTTATGGGTTCCTTTGATCTTAAGTCTTCCTCTCATTTCCTTAGGATCTTGGATGACAATTTGATCACTCATGATTCCAATCCTTCTATGGAGCATAACTCTTCTCACTCATCTCATGATGAGGATGATGCTTTAGGAGTTCCTCCTGAACAAGTGAAAAAAATTTCAACTGAACTTGATAAAATGGGAAATTGGCTTATCAAGAAAACCATAATCAAGATTCCATCCAAGTTATAGGGTCTCTTAAGAAATTCCTTTGTGATAGTGATCAAGGTATTAAACTCTTACGTGGTATCACTCATAGTGTGCATTTGAATGTTAAACCTTTAGCACAAGAGGCTCAAGATCTAGGATTCACTCCTCCTGTCACTAGTGAGGGACCTTCTTTTATTCCTTTACCTAGCATTCCTACTTATACTCCCCCTTTAATGACTACATCTCTCCCAATTTCATCTATTCCTATGAGTGTTCCACCGGTATCTCTACCTACCTCACAGCCTTCATATCATAGTGTGCCTTTTACTTATTAAAATCCCCTTCCAACTATGGTTCCAAGTGTTCCACCAGTTGTGTCTTCCATTCCTGCTGCTTCCTACACTTTTCCTAATGTTCACAATATTTCTATGCCACCTATGTCTTCTAATGATTCCACAATTATCAGTTTGGCTCAAACTGTATCATCTTTACAACAACAACTTGCATCCTTAACTCAATCCAAGTTTAGCATTCCTACATGTGACATGGGTAGTCCTTTATCCTTAGACATTATTCATGCTACTGTTCCTCAACAAGCCGATATGCCTCGTCTTGAGAATTACAATGTTAAAGGCGATCTTGTTACTCATGTTAAAACATTTCAAATCCTTTGTAGTGATTATGCTCATGACCATAGGATTTTAGCTAAACTATTTGCTAGAAGTTTTCATGATAAAGCTTTGCAATGGTATTGTTCTTTACCTCCTTATTCTATTGATTCTTTTCCTAAACTTGCTAATACATTTATCCAACAATTTTAAAATAACATTGGTCTGCAAGTTTCCTTAACTGATTTAATGCATTGTAAACAAAACATTAAGGAAAAATTAAGTGATTTTATTGGTAGATTTAAGCATTTGTATGCTCAAATTTCTTATCATGTTCTTGATATTGATATTTAGCATATGTTTATTTCAAATTTACAAAAGGATATTAGAGATAAGATTCTGCTTACTAAATTTACCTCTTTTCAACAACTTTGTGCAACACTTCATCATTATCAATTACAAGTGAGTCAATTTGAGAGAAACACTCCAATGGCTCTTGTTCCCGTTGATAAGAGTGAAACTTCTCCTAATCCTAATAAGTTTCAGAAACCTAACAGCTATATCAAGATTAATAAACATACGAATGTGGTTGTTGATCAAGTTGTTGTTGCATCTCACAATGCCACTTCTGCATCCACCACTTTCCATATGAATCATACATTTACTCCTCTCTCTGAATCATTCCATTCTATTATGAGTAGGTTGTTAAGTGCTAATATGATTACCTTTCCTCCTATTCGACCTCTCCTTCCTACTACAATACCTTCAAAATCCTTTGATTCTAAATCTTTTTTCCAATACCATCACTAGAATGGCCATGATACTGAAAAATGTTATTCTTTAAAGCATAAAGTTTAAGACTTAATTGATTCTAATGCTTTATCTATTAATAATTTTGATGGTAATGGGAAAAAATCTGTCTCTCCTCCTAATCAAAACCTTCAAATCAAAATTAATCCTTTACTTACACATGATACTAATACCATCGCTCAACCATCTTTTGTGGATATTATTTACAATTCAAAGATGGATCATCTTAATCACATTTTAAATCATGTGGAGTGTGTCATTTCCTCTCAACCTACTATTCAAGATCTTTCGCCTCCACTTCAAATTCAAGTTCCACCTAAACCTCAGAAACAAAGTAAGGATAAACAACCTCGGGAACTTGCAATTACCTTTGATGATTTTGAGACTATTAAGGCTCCTGATGGTCCCCTTTATATTTATGCTAGGATAGCTAAGATACCTACGCATGGTTTTCTTGTTGATCCCATATCTTTAACAAATATTATTACTAAGGAAAACCTTTTTATGAAAAACCTACAACCTGACTGTTATGATCCATCGGATGCATGGATCCAAACTTGTAATGGTTTTCTCTATCCTGCACTTGGTTCTATTAACTTTCCTCTTCAACTTTGTGGCAAAGTTGTAGATACTACCTTCATTTTCATACCTACTTCTGATCAATTTCAAGTCAAATCTGGTTTGCCTTGGATAACTGTTATGCATGCTATTGCTTCTCCTATTCATAAAGGTCTTAATTTCATTCATCATGGAGAAGTAAAAATGATTAATCATAGTTTGTATCAACCTTCTAGGCCTAGAGATTGTGCTACTCTTGATTTCTTTTGGCCTTCATTACCTAATTCATTTCCTCCTCACCCTAGCAACCTTTTTCATTCATATCAAGCCTATAAACATCACAAGATTATAGATTTAAGCATGCCTCAGATAGATCTTAACCATGGTCTTTTTCCCACTCCTTCCATACCTCCTTTATCCATTACTGCTAGCTCTATTACTCAACTTCCCAGTGTTGCTTCTCAGCCTACTATGAATCCTACCAATCCTCCTATAGAACCTACAAAGGAACCAGTCGGTATTCCTCTTAGTTCTCCACATGTGTAAACCAAAGCAAAACATAAAAAATCTGCTAATGAACGTCGTAAGAAGTGTAGAGATAATGCTAGGGCCCATGATTCTGTTCTTCAAAATTCTTTATCTTCTTTTGACCAACCTATGCGTGATGTGTTGGAAGAAGTTAATATTCATAATGATGTTAAGATGAATGAGTATGATGATCCTATTCGCATCTTAGATTCCATTTTAATTAATCTTGATGAGGAGGATACTCTTGATTATCCTATTGATCTTAGTGATGAATATGAGACCATTGATCTTGATACTGATTTACCTCATATGCTTTCAACTCAATTGATAATTACACCTAGTATCGAGCAACGTGATTCTCAAAAGGATCCTTGTTTGGAACTGGCTATTATTCTTACTATATTGGATATAGTCCCTCTTGCAATTTTTTCACCTTCCCTAAATGATATAAATCGAGATGGGGAGAGTAGGCAATGCGCCTGATTGGCTTGTCCTTCATGGTAGCCCTTTTTGTGTTTACATGCTATATTGTGCTTCTCCTGCAATGTGTTTGCTAAATGTTTGTTAGACTCTTTTATACGACCCTTGTTACTTTGTTGGTGCAAGGTGATAAAGGAATCAAACCTATTTTATAACTCCTCTACATGTATCTTTACTCTTCTATATGTAGTTTTCATGTAATGTTGTACTTGTTCTATTGTTCGTAAATGTTTTACTTTTGTATTCCACTTGGATCTACGATATAGTAGCACTGATTCTTTTTGGTCTCCATGTTGCGGTCTGAAAAGACTCTTCTTCATAACTCTTGAGTTTTCTTTCCTCCATTGTGATTGTAGTTCTAATTTCTTTGGGGAATGATGTCAAATCATTTGCAATAATATCATATCTATATATACATGTTATCTTATGATCATACTCACCCCAAGGTAGGTAGATCCCTTCTATGTTCTTTGAATGTTTATGTGGTATTTCCCTTGATTTGTCTTCGTTTGGGGGCATCTCGTAGTGGAAACATAATCAGTAGAGTTGTTTATTTTTTCATTAAAGCCATTGCTCCTATTAAAGTGTTAGCAATGACTTTAACATGGGGGCATATGCTCTACTCACTTTTTGCACACATGCACATTCAAAATATTTTTAAAAAATTAAAACTTTTTCCCTTTATGGATTAAATACTAATCCTTAAAGCATGGATATTTTACTTTATAGGATCTCTTGATCCCTCCAGTTTAAATTTACATGGATCTCTTGATCCCTCTAGTTTCAATTTGCAATGTTTTGATCCCTTAAGGTCGGAAGGTTTCCTTAAGAATGGATCTCCCTGATGGGTTGACTAGTGAGTAGCCACATTCACTAGGCGGTTCAACTCCATATTTCCAATTTCATTGTTTTCTTGTGTGGCTCACAATGGGACATAAGTTCTCATTGGGCGAGGTAACCACACCCTCTCTATTTTTCTCCTTAACTGGTGATGTCTCTCTTATCATGATCTTAGGGTTGATAAAGACTTAAGTCCCTGGGGGCTTGAGGATTCCTTTTTACCTTTTCATTTCAATAAGATTATCTGTTCTTCATGGTCTCCTTTACCAAGAGTTTGCATTGAGTCCATACTCCTGCTAAAGTGGGGGCTAAATGTATAGTGGGAAAATGGAAGCACTTCCATGGTAGACAATTTTATCCTTCCGAGTAAATGTTTTGGGGTCATGTCAAGCACCTTGAATGGGTCCCTGACTTAGATATGGCTTTTTCCCCCTTTTCTACCCCATTTCCACTTTTTCTAGCCTATTTCAGACACCCAAGACTGAAAAATTCAGACTTTGACCTCAGGGTCAAGGTCAATCTTTTTGGGTCAAGGATACCTTGACCTTGACCTAGGTCAAGGTCAACCCTTTTCAGGCCCAGGGTTAAAATTCTAGAATTTTAGGGTTTCTGAATGTTGGGCTTTGGAAAAATTCAATTCCTGCTTCTGGGTCGGCTGTTTTGGTCTTTGAAACAACAAATATTAAATTATATTTAATATAGGTCCTCTTCTAGGGCTATGGTATAATTCGAATTTAATTCTCCTATGTAGGCCTCTCTAGAATATTGTGCCCTAGTTTCATATAAAAGGAAGCTTTCTCCTCTCATTTTCTCTAACAATCGAAGACTTGAGAACCATCAACTAAGTGAAAGCTAAGGACCAAGATTTGAAGCAAGCTAGGTAGCTATTGAATCAATCATCTATCCTCAAGTAGTCAAGCATTCAAGCACTTCTCAAGAACTTATTTCATCAAGGAGATCCATTGGTGGTCATTGAAGGATTCAAGCTCCATGGAGCTCTCTTGTTGAATATTTCTTCATCCACATTCCTCCAAACCTATTCCTATTCAAAGATCCATTCAAGATTGGTGTTGAAGATCTACAAGCAATTGATTTGAGACATCCTACATTCTACATTCTACATCCATTTGGTACATGCATACTTGTGGATCAACGGATTTGAATCTGCCAAAAGGGCTTCTACAAGCAAGGTGAATTTGTTCATTTACTTTGTTTTACTTATGCAATTTCAATTATACTTTGAGGTTAATTTCAAAACCAAGGTTTGACCAAGGCAAACCCCTCCTTGCAATAAACAATCCATTTTTCTTGCAGGTATAGGTTTGGAACAGCAGATCGGAGTGAATATTCAGATACCCTTTTCGGCAAACTTTTAGGATCTAAAAATAGATTTCCTGTCAGAGAATTTTTAGGTCGATTCTACCCTAGGTTAGAATCAGAAATTATAGGTCAATGGTGACATTGACTTGAGGGTCAAAATCGGAACTGTTTCAGAATAGAAAATGATTTTGGATTTTTGTTCATCTCTGTGTTTCTATTCCAGATCTGGTCTCAGATTTTCCAGAAACTGAGTGCAGACCCCCAAAAATAGCATCCTTTAGATCTGTAACATTTCAAGGTTAGTAATTTTCTCCTATCCATTTCAATTAAGTTTATTAATCTTTATAAATCTATCACACATTCAAATAAATAAATGGGTATTTAAGATCTTCCTCTTTTCTCTTATTTCTAAATGATTGATTCATTTATGCATTGATCCTTGCTTTTTGGTTAATTAATTTGGATTCTTCATTTGTGTATCTAAGGATAAAAGGAGAGCATCTTATTTACCCCCTACCTTTCAAATACATTATATTTCATATACAAATATTCTTTAAATGTAAGATAACATAATATCATATTTAAATGCAATATTTTATATCTTACAAGACCATAAGCCAATGCAAAACTAGAAGAAAACACATAAACCTAGAAAACTTTTAATAGTGCTAACAGTGGCTCTAATTGGGGATGCATGTCTCTCACAAGAATGACAATATTCCAGAACTATGAGTTGAGCAGACCACCTACATAAAAATAAAACCCTAACCTACAACAAACAAAAAATAAGGAAAATGTACACAAAACTTATTTACAACCGATTGTTCATGGATTTAGAAAATTTCAAGAGAAAAAGAACTTTAGGAATTGTCCATGAATAGGAAATTCCAGAATGTTTCCAATTAAATCCTTAAAATATAAGAATTATAACCCCATTTTTTGTCAATGATATATGGTCCTAACTAGATAGGATCAAACTTGCCATGTTTTCCTTTATCCTCCAACCTAGCATTCCACATCAAGACCAAATCATTAACTTTAAAACTCCTTGCACTAGTCCTTTTGTCATAGAAATCCTTACATTGAATCTACAACCTAACATTCCTATCATGAGCTTCTTTTCTTGATTCATCCAACTATATCAAATCATCCATTCAGATCTTCATCTCATCAACTAGGTCATCATCATATTTCTGGATAAATTTGTACATTTTCAATAAATTGTTTTGTGGAAATCTAGCATGTATTCCATATACTAAATCAAAGGGTGCACAACCAATGACTTTCTTTACTATTACTCTGTCAGCCCATAATTCTTGTTGTAACTTTGAATCCCATGCCTTTTTTTTCTTATCCAACACTCTTTTCAAAATCTTTATTAGGCTCTTATTACTAGATTCAGCTTGACCATTCCCCTGTGGGTGATATGGGGAAGAATAAGAAACTTGGATTCCATACTGTTGGCATAAGTCACTAAACTCTTTAGATCTGAAACACATAGATTTATCTACCACCATAGTTTTTGGACAACCAAACCTAGTGAGGATATTTTGTAGCATAAAATCAGTTACAACTTTACTAGTGACCCTTTTAGTGGGAATTGCTTTGACCCACTTAGTAAAGTAATCAGTTGCTACCAAGATCCATGAATTACCTCCACTAGAATTGTTAGTAATCTCTCCAATTAAATCCACTCCCCACTTTTGAAAAGATGCCTCAACTATGACAGGCATGTAAGGTAAATTCCCTCTAAACTTAAGCTTACCTGCAAATCTCTGGCAAGCATCACATTTTTGACATAATTTTGGGCATCCTTGAAGATAGTAGGCCACAAAAAACCTGACCTCATAATCTTATGTGCAGTATTCTTAGCCATGTAATGGCCCCCACATGCACCATTATGCATTTTTTTCAATAAGTTCTTGGATTTTTCATAGTCCACACATTTGAACAATACTCCTTCATTGCTCCACCACCATAACTAACCTTGTATTATTGCATACTTAATGACATGCAACTTAGCTATTCTCTTTCTATTTTCATCCATTTCAAGAGGCAGTATAATTTTCTTTAAATATCCAATGATGTCCTTATACCATTAACATCAATCCATATCACAAATATAAGGCCTCTTCTCCTCTTCTAACATATTTTCATTATTTGCTTTTAAATTTCTCTGAGCCATTAATGTTGCAATTCCTAGGCCTCTAACCAATTTTATGATTTGAATATCAATGTTAAACTCTTGGATTTTGTTTATCCATCTAAACCTTCTTCCTGAAACTTCTTGTTAGACCAGAATGTCCTTCACAGCAACATTGGGTACATGAGCAGTTATATTTTCTCCTACTAAATAGCATCTAAAAGCTTTGACAACTTTAACTAGAGCATATGATTTTTTTTGCATGATGTCATACTTTATCTCTTCTTCTTTCAAGGACTTACTAAAAATGAAAATGGGTTGTTCAAATCCTTTTAAATTCTTTTGTAACAATACTGCAACAATAATATTGTATGAAGCAAAGGAGAAAATCTACAAAGGCTTATCATAATTAGGTGTTCTTAAAATAGGAGCATCTTTAATATCTTGTTTAATACCTGAGAATGCCTTACATGCTTCTTCACTCCATTCTAGCTTGGCTCCTTTCTTCATCATCTTTTAAATGGGAATACTTATCTCTACAAAATTTGTAACAAATCTCCTAAGGAAATGCACCTGTCCAAAGAAAGATTGAATGCCCTTGACATTCTTTGGCTAAGGGATTTTATTAATAGCAGAAACCCTTTCAGGTTCAATTCTTATTCCATCTTTAGACACAATATTGTTAGGAATAAGGTGTCTCAACCTTGGATAATTCCTATTCTTATTATTTGTTTTGTAAAATTTATTTCTTGCAAATAATATAATTAAGTGTGAGTGTACATGTCTAGTTGGCATGTTGATGTGTCACTCCACTTGATGTGTCGACATCTTGAATTGTGTGTAAGGAGATCATGGTTGAAACGGTTATGATGGATTCCTATGACATGTAATAGCTATTTCTAGGAGATTTCAATGATAGGTGAAGACATGCAATGATATGTGGCAACTGATAAAGTTGAGTACTATACACTCTTCCAATCGTTGATCCCAATGAAAAAATGTTAGGGTTCCTATTTTCTCAGAGAAAAGTAAAACCCTAATACGGCTATCTTTGAGAGTTTCCCTAAAAAGGAAAGTGCAATGATATAAGCATTTTTTAGGGTTACAGGAAAGGATATGAAAAGAGTGTATTGTTGTTATAATCTGGTGTTACTGGATTTGTCTGTGTGTGTCGATTGTCTCCTGAAAGAACTTGCATTACAAGTGTGTTGTAACTGTTGTGTTGAAGATAATACATTGTGCAGGTTTTGGAGTGTGGGGGTTTTTTACCGAAAGGTTTTCCCCAAGGTAAATCATTGTGTCATTCTCTATTTTCTATATGCATGGTATGTGGCTGTAATATCTTTGTTAAAGTAGTTAACGAATCTGAAATTGTAAGGATTTAAAATAATTTGCACAATACTTTCCTATAGAGATTAGTGTAGGAAGTTGTTTCTGCACCTAAGTTTCCTTACAAATATGTCCTAGGTGTTTTCCCTTTGTGACTCCAAAAGAAAATTTATTTGGGTTGAAAGAGACCCCATACTCCAAAGCTTTAACAAAAAGCTTCTCAAGATGATCACAGTGTTGATCTTATTTAGCTGAATAAGCTGTTAAATCATCTTGATAAACAACTAAAATTTTATTTATGAAATCTTAAAATTCCACATTTGTGGCCCTCTAAAAAATTTTCCCAACATTTATCAATCCAAAAGGAATTCTCACATAAACATAAGTACCCCACGGTGTGGTGAATGCAGTCTTAAATTGTTCAGATTCCTTAACCATGACTTGGTTATATCCTAACAACCCATCTATCATAAACATTAACTCAAACCCAGTAACTCTTTGTAACATGGCTTCCATGTTTGGAAAACCATATTTATCCTTTAATGAACTGACATTCAAATTTCTAAAATCTACACAAAGTATGATATGTCCATTTTTCTTTCTCATTGGTACCAAATTCGATACCCATGTAGAATATCTGATGGTTTTGATAATCCCAGCATCTCTCATCTCTTTTTAATTCTTCCTACATTTTTGGTGCTAGGATGGGATTGATAGGTCTCAATTTTTTTCTGAAAGGCTTAGTGCCCTCATTTAAAGGAATCTCATGTTGAAACAAATCTTCTCTGTAGGCCTTCAAATCATCATACGACCATGCAAAAACATGCCTATATTTTCTGTGAAGATCAACCAATAACTTACTGATTTTAGGAGACAAATTTTCACCAATATACACATTCTTAGGGCTCTCAGTTGTTCCTATGTTTATTTCTTTGAAATCTTCAAGTTTACTTACATTATTTGCAGAAAAACGGCTTGTCTTTATTATAAAAATCTTTTTCAAGAAAAACTAGCCCCTTTGGAACTCTATTTGACTTTAATTGAAGCACCTCGTTACCAAAAATGGTATCTTTATTATCTAAGGTTTCAATACATACACTGAAATCCATTTCTTTGCTTAAAAAGTTTCCTTCACAATTCAAAAATCTCAAAATATCTAAATCATCTTTGAAGACTTGCCAATTTTCAACATTGTCTGGTATTGAAGGCCTAGATTGAATCTCTATTTTAGAAATTCCTACAAATGTAATGACCTCTATCTATCCAATCAATACCAAATGCATCAATTTTTTCTAATTCATCCCAGACAACATTTCTATACTACTTGAGTCTCTAATTTTTTGAAATATATTTAGACTTAATTTGAGATATTATCAATTCAAAATCTCCAATTAATCTGAGACCTTTTATTCCATGTTTTGAGGCTAATCTAAGACTTATTAACAAATATTCATATTCTAAAACATTATACCAAGTGCATGTAACCAATAATGTAAAAGAAAACTTGAAGGTCTTACCACTAGGAGGTATCAATAGGATTCCTGCACCAGCTCCTTCCTTAGAACTTGCTCCATCAAACTACATGGTCCAAAAATCATACTAGTCTACCAAATTGTTTTTGTCATTGGATAATAGCATAGGTTGAGCTCTTCCTTCAATCCCTATATCATGTACATGAAAATATCCAATATCAGTATCCACAAAATAATCCATATCAGTATAATAATTTATTTCAATCATGTGGGGAGTCCTACTTTCTCGGGACACCTTAACATTGTTACCATGAATATTAAAAGTAGCAAAAGACAGATCACATTGCATACTTCATCCCATTGAAGCACTCCATTTACTTGACAGTAACATTTCATAATGAGGAGGAATATCAACAACCAAGAAACTCATTTTTAGCACTCTATTAGGACATACAGCCAACCTATAACGCAAAACCTTAATAGTACCAATGAGAGGGATTTCTCCGGAGTCCATTTCCTGACACCTTCCATGAGGAGTATCAACATGTAATCCCATTGTAATGCCCACCCTAGCATCTTCCTATGACATGACTTTTGCTTTGACACTTTGGATTTTATGATGGACTATGATTATTATACACTTTGGATTTTATGATGGACTATGATTATTATTTAGTTAAC
>MU227555.1:2705830-2721355 GCA_018584345.1 Thuja plicata | reverse complement strand
CCCGGTTGGTGAAGTCATCTGTGTGAGGATTGTTGGGAATTGATTGCAAGAGGAAGGTTTCCAGAAGGATATCTACTCAGGGATTGAAGTTTCGCAGAGATTCTCCAGCCAAGGGAAGAGGATTCTCTGTAGGACCCAAGGTAGGGTCTAAACTGGGAAGAATCTCCATTCTTCCTCTTTATGTATGAATGTGTTCCCTGTGTGTTTTATTATCTATATAAATTTCAGAATGGTTATGTTATACATTTATTTGTTGTGCCTGCATTACTGATTTAGAGTTTGGGATTATGTTTAAATATTTTACCATGTTGTGTGTATACAGATATTTCTACATTTTTAAGAGGTTGTAGGTTCCTTATCACTCTCCCCATATCTCCTTTCTTATCTAGAATGTCCATGAGTTCTTCGAGGCTTTAGAACTACTGTTTGAACCTTACAGTTTCATATTTATTTTTGCACCACCTTTCTTTGCCCAGATTTAGAACAGATTTGTTGGATAGATAAGAGGGATTGATGGGACATTTCTATAGGGAAATTGGGAGATCTCAAATGGGTCGTGCCTAGATTAGACAACTGTAGTTCCCTTAATGCCCAGTTTTACCCGCAAGTTGGAGTTGACAGTCATTTCACGCAATCGGTAGAGATGTGCTTACTGTGTAAACCAACCAAACTAGTGTCAACCTGACCATACTAGTGTGAACCAACCATAGCAGGCTTAACTGACTAGACTGTATGAACCAAGCAGAATAGAGTTAACCGAGGAAAACATGATTTATACAAGTATAAAGTTACGTACTTTAATTTCTTATACTTTAAGTTATACTTGTATAAAGGAATTAGGTACCTTCCAAGATGATTGAGATAGGTTTTAGATCCATAGGAGTTAAGATGCAACTTCTAATTTTGTGATTTCTTTAAAAATTTGGACTTAGCCAAATTTCAGCCACATGAGATTCCCTTTGATTCTTTTTTTTTTATGAAATATTGTGTAAATACATGTGGTAAGTTTTATGTCGTATCTTATGAATTTCTATACTTGGTTTTGAGTTTAAGCTTTCGTTCATACTGGTTTTTTTTGGTGGATTCCATAATGTAAGGTTAGGGCTTGTTCAGGTGGCCTGAGTGCACTAGAGGGTTCCCTAGATCTATGATTTGGATCTTTAAAAGTACTTGATGTTTTCATGGCTTGTATGTGTGGTTAGGGGACTAGCTACCCTAGGTGAGTCGCTCACCATAGGTGTTGGAACCCTAAAGTGGTTACCAGTTGATCCTATGGGTGGGTTAGTAAAAAGTGATAACCTAACAATGAATCTGGGAAAGGGGGGAAATAAAAGATAATGAAAGAAAACATATTAATGGCCACATAGTCCTGTTGGAGTACCAGGACCATGGATAACTGCCAGGATGGATCCCTATTAAAAAAGAGGGGACTGGGGTTACATGGTTGCCAGGAAGGATCCCAAAATCTAGGATATGTGATGACACTCACCTAGAGGGTATGCTAGGAACCTATCCCTTGTGATTAGTAAAGTGATATATTATTTTATGTTATTTCCTTCAGGTTAGGGTTTTGTGTAGCCTTAGATTTCTTACGGCCTTGTGAGTATTTTGGTTCTATCTCCTAGCACGGGGGGTGGAACCTCATCAGTTCCACATGGTTGGGTGGCAAAATCTTTCGAGGTCCTATTCGTGGTTTGTGACTTGGATGCGTTCAAATTTATGTATTGATGTAGATATTTGTATTTTTTAATATGTAATTTTGAAAGGAAAGATGAAAATATATGTTGTAGTTCCTTTAGGCCAATTATGTACTTGTTATTATGGGATCTATTATCAGAAAGATGTAATTGAAAAGGGAAAGCAATGTAATTGGGAGGGATAGTTCTAGGCTTGATTTCAAGGGGTATTATTTCATAGAACAAAGTTGGAAATATATAATGTAATATTGAATGTCTCTCCTTTATTGCAATGAAAGAAAAATGTTTATTATGCTAAAGTTGAAATGTGATTTGTAATGAATAGTTATTCAATGTGTAGGAAGGAGAAATGGAATTAGTTTATAAAGTAAGGAATATAATTGTAAATGAAATGTTTTTTTCTTACCCTATCTCTTAAGTTCTAAATGTGAAAGTAAAGAAAGGAAATGAAATTCAATTTGGATAAGTAATGTAAATATGTTAGTAAATGAAATTCATTAAGGGAACCTTAAGGAATGTAAATGTGGAGTAGTAATGATGTAATGTTAGAAAAAAAAAATTAGTTGCAATTTTGGTCATAAGACTTGATTCCTTATGGGTTCCCTGGCGGGGACATTACACCCATTGACTTCATAATCTCTACAGGCATAACAGTATTAGATGCTCCTGAGCCTATCATACAATTTTTTAGCATCTTACCATTGATAACCAAAGTTAAGAAAAGGGATAAATAGCTCCTAAGGGAGTATTTATATGATTTGTATTCAAATAAATTTGAGGGATTTCTGAAATCACTTCTTCAAACTCTTTTCCCTTGCTTTCTAACTTATCTTGCATATTTTTTTTAATCTTTACAACACCTTCTGGTTTATGAATTATTGTGTTACAAACACCATCTAGCAATGAATTCTTCAAGATATCGAGATGAGTAGGTCATGGTACAACCATCCTATCATCATAGAACTTGTCCTACTCCTCTCCTTGCTCCTTATTTTCATATACATTCAGAGCAACAACACAATAATCATGATTATGTGGAGATTGATAAGTTTCATACCAATAGTCCTCATTGCACATATTAACATAATTTCTTTGTAAAGGATCAAGGATCCTATTGTCAGGCTTGTCCTTCCTTGGTGAAAGAATAGGCTTCCCATCCTTCCATTGGGTATTATAGGAAATGTTTTATATCTTTGGCTTCTGAATATAACTTTTATGGGATGAACTATTATTATTTGGATCCCTATAATCTTTATTTTCTGATTCCTTTTCATTGATCCTAGTAAACCTCCCATCATCCCTTTTACCCATTTTCCCTGATACTCTTCTATTCATTTCTATAATAATAGTTGTCTTATAGGCTTCACTACTGCTTCTAGGATTCTTATCTCTAAGATGATATCTCATTTTAGGATCAAAAGAATTTATATAAGTAGCAAGACATACCTCCTCATCAAGCCTCATTTTTGGAAAATCTTGTGTCTACCCTTTTGGAATGTTGTATTGAATTCAACAACTCCCTCATTTGAATTTTTCTTAATATTGTTAAATTCACTCAACAAGAATCCCTTATTGGTCTTATCAACATATTGATCCTTAAAGTGATATTTTAGTTCATCCATACATCCCACTGAATCATGAGGTAATGCATCGAACCAATCCCTAGCATCATCAACTAAAGATAGAACAAAAAGCTTCATAACTACATCCTCATGTATAATATCATAATCGTCCATGGTATGTTTGAATTTCTTTAGACATTCCTCACATGTGATTACATTATTTCTAGAAAATTTAGGAAGTTTATCCCTGATTTTATTTGGAAATGCATTAGGATAACCATGGATACCAATAAAATAAAATTTCTTATACATTTATGCTCCATTGGAATCTATCATCATTTTGGAAAGAAGATGCATTGGAATTTGACATTGAGGTATTTTAAACATCAACATAATAAATATGAGTATATTTTCTGAGGAAATCAATCTTCTTTTTATTTTCTAAAGTAGCAACTTCCAACTCTGCTTTTCTGGCTCTCTATCCAAAATCACATTCTCCCTTCTGACCCCTTCAAGGTCAATGTATCCTTTAGATTCTTGATCCAATGGAACTGTGTGAATTTTGGGGTCATTTATTTCAACTCCTATCACCTTTGTTTTTCCCTTATCTTTAGGGCTTTGAGTAGTAACATTTTGGTGGGTAGCAGGTTTCTGTTCATCCTTCTTAGGTTTTTAAACATAATTTGTTGCCTATTGTTTCAGAAATTGCTTTTGTTTTTTCTTATTTTTCTTCTCTTTATTTCTTTGGCTTTTGATGACCCACTTCTCTTGGAGGAATATATTATATTCTGCTTCATATTCAGAAGAATCTTCATAGGAATATTCAGATTCTAAGTAAGTGGTTTTAAATTCTTCTCTCTCAAGTTAGGAGAACTGTTATTTCCAAATGCATCTAATCTAAAATCTGGAGCCTCTTCATACTCTGATGTGTTTCCTTCATGGCTATATTGGGTTGAATCTTCTCTCCTAGTGTCCTCCTCTTGTCTTCTTGGAGATGGATTATCTTTGTTCTTATTTTTTCTCCAAGGCTGACCAGCCCTAGAAGTAGTTGCAATTCCACCTTCAAATTCAACTTCAGCATGCTTTTTCACTCTAATAGAGATGCTCCAAGGTGTGTTTACACAAACACTTACCTAGGAATCCACTTGTCCTAGTCTTCTCTAGATCCTAAAATCATTCCTAGAACCTTAGTCATATTTTTTCTCCTTTCCTAAGACTACCCTAACTCAAATCTATGAGTTGGTACTCTTGTGCATCACCTTGGGGAATAACTACCGTTAAGGGTACTTCAACTCTTCACTCCTCCTCGGATGAATCCAAGTGCAAATTAACCATAACATCTCCACAAGTGCTGCAAGGGGTGTATCCATCACTGAAACAACTATTTGACTTCCATATGACTCCATTAGAATGTGACATCAAGGCTTTCTCAATTGATTTCAAGATTGACTATGCTTTTGGCCTGATAGGCCTAATTGGTCTACTAGCCCTAAACAGGTTATTCTTCCCAATTTAATCTCAAAACTTATAAACAACCCTAAAAAATAACTTGACATTCAGATACCCTTTATCAAGACCTTTAGGAATTTGGTAGTCTTAGGTTCCTAAGTCATTTGTACAGTGGAATCTTGAAATCTACAAAATAGGGCTAATTGGGCTTAAATTGTGTACTGACCAGTCCTCTGATTTCTACCTAGAAATATAACTAAATGGATTTTTCAATGGCTAATCTCACTTTTAGGTGTCTATACAACCACTACCTCTCTAAAAAAACACTTGGTCCTAAGCTCTCACTCTTTCCCCTGTAATTGCACTTCACTTTCTCTCTATCATGCACCTAGTCGGGCACTCTGATCTCACCTAGGGCATGATGCCAAAAATAGAAAGATTTCTCTTCTAAGATCCTCCTTCCACAAAAAAAACCTCAAATAGCTTCCCTACCATATTCCTCTGGGCCGTGATGATTTTCACAGTGGAGAACTAAGGGCGAGCCATTCTACCAAAAATAATCTAAACTACACCAGTAGCTACTCTATTTACAAAACAATTTGAAAAACTAACCTGATGAACTCAAAAAAACTACACTACTAAACATAAAGTGTTGAGAAGTATCTCTACTACACAGAACCAAAACTAACCTTCACACTTCAATCCATAAAATAACTCTGAAACGCACTGCAAGTCGACTGTCACTAAAAACCAAAACTCTGAGCATTCATTCACTTCTAAAACTTACATTCCTTCACTCTATGCCTCAGGAAATGGGATCCTCTTTGTATTAATATTCCATACCCATGGTAATATGCAATATTGGAAACTACCCATGTTGTTACCTTGAAAGGAATCAAATTCTGCAAATGTTGTCATGCAACAAAAATGTTGTCAAGCAACATTGTGACAACTTTTACATCTTTTAGAAAAATTAATGCTAAGGGTCTCTAACTAACCTATAATGGTGTAGAAACATTCTAGGAACCATTTTAGGCATAAAAATACCCTTTCCTAAGACTTACAGTATTTAAGACCCATTTTCCCTTCTTAGGCCCAATCTAGCACAATCTAATAGTAAAGCATTAAACATCTAGGTTGGATTGAGCCTAGTTTAATCCACCTAGGAAAAAACATTCAAGACCTTCTAAGGTAAAAATATAAACTCTACTGACTTGGCTAAGGTCGGTACAAGAAAAAATTTAAACTATCTTGGAGATTAGCCTAGGTGCTCCTGCACCATCCTCGCCAAATGAAAATATTTCAATCCATCCTTGAATTGAGTATGTTGGAATCCACTCCCAACTTATTGAATTCAGTCTCCTTGATCCAAGTTGCCTCTAAATCCCCTTCTACATGCCATTTAATGAAATGTTCATAATAAGTTCTTTGTCTAGTTTTCTTATGACCTTTGTAACGATGTGATCTAGATCTGGTATTGGTTCTTGGTATAAAACCAAATCTGCCAAATTGAACATAGGAGATAAACCACTTTCCTTTGGTAGTTCCACTTTATATACATTAGTGCCTTATTTAGCCAGAATTGTACATGGACCAATCCCTCTCATCTGTAGCTTATAAGGAACTCTTTTCTACAATCTTTCCTTGTTTAGATGGACCATCACTGGATCTCCTACTTACAATTGGACATCCCTTTTTCTTTCCTCCACCTCACTCTTTATATTTTTTGTATTCTCAGTCAATATCTTCCTTACTATCTCATGAATTTCTTGCATAGAATGTGCAAAACCTTTTGCATAGCCACTTCCCCTAGCTCCATATTTCAACTCTCTGAGTTCAAATATCCCCCTTGGGTGTAGTCCATAGATGATTTCATAGGGGCTTCTCCCTGTAGTTCTGTTGACAGTGTCATTATAGGCATACTCTGCCTATCTAATGACTTGGTCCCAAGCTTGACCATCCTCCTTAGTTAAGAACCTTAGGATGATACCTAGACTCCTATTTACCACCTTAGTTTGACCATCAGTATGAGGGTGGTATGCAAACCTAAAAGACAAATTATTTCCTAGCTTTTTCCATAGTGTCTTCCAAAAATGGCTCATGAACTTTGTATCTCTGTCTGATACTATGATCAATGGTAACCCATGAATTATGGCTACCTCCTTGAATAATAGGTGAGATATTTGACTTGCATCATGGACTGTCTTGCAGGGTACAAAATGGGCCATCTTGTTAAACATGTCCACTATGACATATATATTGTCAAATCCATGTTTGGTTCTTGGTAAGCCCACAACAAAGCCCATAATTAAGCATTCCCATGGTCTACTTGGGATGGGAAGAGGTTGGTAAAGGCCTTCATTGGAATATGTACCCTTTTCTTTCTAACACACAACACAACTTTCTACATACTTCCTTATGTCCAAATTCATTTTAGGCCAAAAGTAAAACCTCTGCACTAACTCTTGGGTCTTATTGACACCAAAATACCCACTAAGTGCACCATTGTGCTTCTCTTGAATCAAATTTTCCCTAATTGATCCTCTAGGAACACATAATTGACTTCCCTTAAACAATAGATCACTTTGCATAGTATATTTAGAGAATTCACTATGAAAATTATTCTTGTACTCTTGACATACCTTATAGATTTCTGCAAAGTATTCATCTTCTGCATATAGGTCTTTGAAGCTCACAATACCCATGCTCTGCAGGTGTATCTCTTGTACAGTCAGGACTCTTCTTCTTAAAGCATCTGCTACCTTATTCTATAGTCCCTTCTTGTGCTTAATGTTGAAAGTGTAGGCCTACAGATATTCTACCCACTTCATATATTTATGACTGAGCTTGTCTTTCAAATTCAAGAAACTAAGTGCCTGATTGTCTAAATAGACCACAAACTCTTTTAAGATCAAGTAGTTCCTCCATTTCCTTAGTGCTTGGACTAGAGCATACATCTCTAGGTCATAAGAAAAGTAATTCTTCTTAGCATCACTAAGATTTTCACTATGGAAACCTATTAGTCTTCCCTCTTGGCTCAAAATAGCTCTAATAGCCACATTACTAGCATCACACTCAAATGTTAATAATCTCTCAAAATTTGGTAGTGTTAGGATTGGTTGAGTGGGAATCTTCTTCTTTAAAAATTCAAATCCATGCTTATCTTTCTCATTCAAAAAATATTTGGTTTTCATCCCTCCTTTGATAGTTTCTAACATAGGGGAAGGCACAAATAGCACTGAATTGCCTAATAAACTTCCTATAGTATTGGGCGAAACCATGAAAACTTCTCACCTCTGTAGCAGTCCTTGGAGTAGGCCAATTGAGAATAGATTCCACTTTGCTTGGATCCATCTTTTAAATTTCCTTGGGATAATACAAACCCAAGGTACACTAGCTCCTACTTCATGAATTCACACTTTTCCAAATTTATCATCAGCTCCTCTTCATGCAACTTCTTGAAAACAATACGCAAATGTCTGAGATACTCTTCTTTTGTCTTTCTATAGATGAGTGTATCATCTAGATATACTACCAAAATTTTTCCAATGGGCGCAAAAAATGTGTGCTAAAATGTTGACACACTTCTATGAATCATTTCATCCAAGGTTGCTCAAGAATGAGGCCTCAAATATCAATCCATAGCTCTCTAGTCATGGAGTGCAAAGGTGTGAAATGGAGGCCCTTAGATTGACCTAGTTAGTGCCTATGCAAGTGCACCATGAAATGAGAGATTCGAATGCATGAAAATGAAAACTATTCTATATGATAACAATGCATGAAAAGACATTAATCTAAATGATAACAATGCATGATTGATCTATGAAAGTAAATATGCAAATCTAATCTATGAAAATAAACATGAATCTAATCTACATGAATAGCCATGGATGCAAGAAGAAGACAAGAAGAGAGAAGTTGCAATATCTAAGCTCAAGTGCTTAAATCCTCCTCCAAAATTGCTCTCCAAACCTGCAGCATAACAATACTATGAAAAAGATGTCTATGATAGATGATTGATGATTATCAAATGAGAAGGAGAGGTCTCCTTTTAAAGGAAAGTGAATGGTTGAGATTAAGAGGCAAAAGTCAAAGGCTATGATTAAGAGGCAAAAACCCACCACTTAGGAAGATGTGAAGAAAAAGGGATTTTTATTTAATTTATTGCATTTTCAACAAATAAAGTGCTTTAAGTGGGGATTTTTATTTATTTAATTAAAAGAGGGGTTTTCTTTCAATTAAATAAATTAGAAGAATTTTATTTAATTAAATAGGGTAAATTGAATTTAATTAAATAAGAGGAATTTTATTTAATTAAAAGGGAGAAATTTACTTCAATTAAATAAGATAAATTTTATTTAATTAAAAGGGAGATTAAATCTTTAAATTAAATAAGATAAATTTTATTAAATTAAAAAGAAAATTAAATCTTTTAATTAGATAAAAATGATCAAACCTTAGGAAATATTGAAATAATTGAATAATTGAATTAATTACAATTTGATCAAGGAAATTGATTTGAATTAAAAATGTTCCAAAGCCTTGATTCAGAAATTTGATAAATTGATAAAATGAGAAATGGGGCCCACAGTCTAGGTGACCATTTTAGGGTGCATATATTTGCCCCTCTTTGACAAATGTATGGTTGACTCGGGAACACATGTAGTCAAAGAATGCAGTTCAAGTGTGAGGTCTACTTGGGGTCACAAAACAACCCAGACATGTGGTCGATTTGGGAACACATTAGGACAAAAATAAGCACAATTGAAAAAGACAAAGTCAATACCGAAATAAGTAATTGACATGTCAGAGATAAGAATCTCAAGCAAGACTAATATAATTGATAAAGTTGAATCAAAGATTGAAGTTTGATAGGTATTGTCCCCTCGCGATCAAAGTCGAATTGAGATAGAGGAGAAACAACAAGTTGATAAATTTGATCAAATCGAACTAAAGATAAGGTTCTTGATGTAAGATGAAAGATATAAGGATCACAGAACCAAACTAGATCATCAAGCATCAAAGATTATGCCCCAAGGTTGAATTAGAAGAAGAAGAAGAAGAAGAAGAAGAAGAAGAAGAAGAAGAAGAAGAAGAAGAAGAAGTGGGGTGAAAGAGAATGGAAGATAGAAGTTTAGATTGAGATCACGAAAGAAGATAAGGAAATGAAGTTTACGATAGAAATTCAATCAACTGTTTAAGATAGAAATTTTTGATTGAGATCACGAAAGAAGATAAGGAGATGAAGATCAGAACATGATCACAGTTGATTAAAAGTCCACAACAAAGATGAAGGAAAACCCTCGTAAACTCATAATGCAGCGTAAAAATGCAAACTAACATGAGGTCTAACAATGCAAGCTACATGAAAATGCAAAGGTATACTTGCAATAGAGAAACTATAACATAGGAGTTTGTGTTCATCATTCATTAGAGAATGTTAATTAACTTATTTTCATCATTGGGCCATTATTAACGGACATCAAAAAATCACACAATCATCACTAGTCACAAGTGCAACTATGAAGATATGAATGTGATTTATATTGGATTGGAATGTGGAAAGATTCTAACATAAGCATCAAAGACATAAAGGTCAAGATGACTGTGTTGTTAGCTTACCCAATTTAATGTAGCAAAACCATGCTCACATCAAGGCATAGAGGCCAGGATGACCGCCAGAATGGTTGTGCAAAATAGTGAAGCATAAAGCAGGAAATAAATTAAAATACGTCCCATGCCCCAAGTCCTCTAGCTATGCATCCCAGAGAGACTTATTAGACAAGGACATTCAAAAAAAATCAATAATAGTCAGGACACAAAAAATATCATGACATAGCTCAAGCATTAAGTGTTGCATTTAAAAATTTAAGTGTGTTAACTAATACTGAGTTTCGAGGATAAGGATCGAATGCTTGCAAGCAGGCAAGACCACATGACAAAATGGGGTAAGACCAAACCGATAAGTGTTGAAAAATACTCGATTTCAGAAGTTGTCTTGAAAAATATAGTTGAGGTGGTGTTAAAAAACACCATTTGTGAGGCATCCTAAAGATAAACACATCCAAGAGACTGAAGCTAATACAGTTATGCAAGGCAAGCAAGGTTGGAAAATAGGAGGAATAGACAAATGAGGAAAAAAGATAGAAGGTAGAAGGATAGTGAATGGGAGGATTGTGAAAGGGTAGATAGAAAGGAAGGAAAGATCACCATCAATAGACACCTTGAAGGGTGGTGAGGGGATGGAGGAAATGTGAATGAAGGAATACGTGAAGGAATATGGTGAATGGATAACAGAGGTTGTGGTTTAAGCGCATGGAATGAAAGAATGTTTTTGGAAGAAGATGAAGTGGAAGCCTTTGGAAGCTTGAATGTCAACTTCACTTGTTTCTCAACATGAGACTCTCTCTCAAGAGAGACTTTGAAATCCATATAGTCATAGGATTTTCATTTATTTTTAATTATTTAGATAGAATATCTTCACTGATGGATTTTGGAACCCATACTTGTCTTGTAGTTTTCTTCTTAGATATCTCTTTTGACTTTATTCCCCCATGTCGATTAGAGGAGACATGGTGATCTTCTTTTTTAGATGCATTCTTGTATTGCTTCTTTTTCTTGTATTGCACATTCAAGTTTCTTCCAAAAGACTTGGGACTTGTGGAGGAAGAAAAAGAATATGACTGGTTTAGATCGGTGGATAGATGAAAAGGATTCAAGGGTATGCATCTATGTTGATCTTGAGGAAAGATAGGAGATGGAGGGACGTAAGGACCAAAGATGGATGATGAATTAGGAGAGTTAGGAGGGGAAAGTGAAGGAACATAAGGACCCAAGATGGAAGGAAAATGTCAATCCCTTAGTATTGGTGGAGGAGGTCCAAGGATGGACGTGGAAGATGCAAAAGGATAATCAATAAGTTCATCGGCATGTATATGACAACCAAGGACATCAGTATCTTTAGAGTGAGAATTAGGATTTTCAATAGGATCATGAACATCTTGAATAGGAGCACCTTCTTTGATAGGATTCTTCGAAGCTTGAAAAGATTTAGGAAGAGTAGAAAGTGGAAGCGAACATGGAGTGCTAGAACAAGAAGATGAAAGACTTTGATCTTGACAAGGATCTTTGGATAGCATAAGCGCATACTTTTCCTCTTGATTTTCAATAGGCTTAATATTAGAAGTAACAACACCATTTTTAATAACCTTAATGAAAGTATCATCTTTGGAAAGCGCAAGTGTAGTAAGGTTATTTTGATTGTCAATAAGCTCAACGGTGTAAGTATTAACTTGATCTTTCTTAGGAGAAGACTTAAGACATGGTGGAATGAATGAGAAAGGGTGTAAGGGATCAAAAGAACCATGAGATGAATAAGAGACATCATAAAGAGGATTGGATGACATGGAGGTTTCTTGATCTTGATCTTTCTTTATGATCTTTTCTTTATCATTTTTAGAGTCCTCTTGACATGGAGCCACTTCTAAGGACAAGGAAGCATGTTGGAATTGTATGGGAGACTTGGGAAGAGATGGGGAGGGATTAGCTAAAGTAGTCATTATAGCAGATAAAGGCTTAGGCTCATTAGGTTTAGAATTATTAAAATTATTTGTAGCCAAGTGAAAGTTAGCTTGAGTATCTTTAAGAGGTAGCCCTTGAGAATAATTATAGGGAACTACATGAAAAGCATTGTCAGATGAAGGATTTGTGGAAGATTCAAAAGGCTTGGAAACTTTAGGAGATGTATGTGTATTGGAGGAAGTAGACAATGGAAGGGAATCATTAGAAAATGATGGTTCATCATTAACATGATCTTGCTTCAGAGTGCAATATTTATTTTAAGTATGAGAATACTCGGAAGAAAAACTCTTATGGAATTGACGTTTATAACTAGCATGGTGAAATTTCTCTTCCTTAATAGAAGCATCAAATAGGTATTGTTCACAAAGCTCAGCGAATTCTTTTTCAAAATCAGAATCATATGGATCACCATCACAATCTCTCCACTCTGAACCCCCACCCCTAGTAAGCGCGAGCACATGACGAGGAGCACCCTTAGGAATAGAGGTGTCATAAGTATGTCTATGTGTTTCATCATAATAGCCATCATTAGAATATGAAACAAAGCCATTGGAATTACAATAGGTGGGATCATCAAAGTCATAGTCATCATAAATAGGCATGTCATTCTTCACAGAAGAGGTATCACAAGGATTATCATGTTGCTCACTATAATATGTACGACTCTTGGGGGAAGTAGAAGAATAATGAGATCGTGAAGAAGAAGAATGTGAAGACTTAGTGAAAGAAGAATGTTTGGATGATGATGAATGATGTAAAGACTTAGAAGAAGAATAATGTTTAGATGATGAGAAGATTTAGAAGAAGAATAATGTTTAGATGATGAGGAATGATGAGAAGATTTAGAAGATGAATAATGTTTAGATCTAAGTTGTGGAAAAATCATGTGCATGATTTTAACAAAGGTATCTGATTCACTTAATTTCTTATATATTTCTTCCATAATTTCATCAATTATGCACTCTTTGCAATAACACTCTTCAAATTGGGCAATAAGTTCAAGATCATCTATTCTCAAGAGAGGTTCCATAACAAGATATTTGAAATTCATGGTTCTAGAAGAAAAGGAATCAAAAATGGGAGTGATAGAAGAGATGAATAGAAAAAGGTAGACTAGATAATAAGAGGAAAAGAATCAAGAAGATGTGAAGATCTTAGGAAGAAGAGGAAGAAGCATGAAAGAAGAAGAGAAGAATGGGAATGGAAGACTAGAAAGACATGGAAGATGTGGAAGAAAGAAGACCAAGAGTCATTTTTTGCAATCTGATACTATTTAAGTTCATTTGGATGTTGAGCAACATGTCATAACACTTTTGGGGAGATCTATTGAAGTTTTTATCACCCAAGAACTTAGATTTGTTTGTTTTAATTGACCAACTAGATGCTTTAACAGATTTTATCATGAATCAAGCACATAAGATAGAAATCAGGGAGTTCAAGAAATCAATGTCTTCAAACAATAAGAAAGGGACAAAGAAACCTTGCACATGAACATAGATAGTGTCATAGTAATTCTGCTCCATAAGAATGCTACTTGTGTATGTTCTTAAATGTTCTCCAATCATGCACATAGTCCTAGAAAAGAAAAGGTTGGTTGCGCTATGGTTCTTAGTAATGGCTTGACTCTATAACTATTGCAATCTCAAGTGGGTGAAATCTAATCCTAGTACACTGAGGTTTTGAAACAGTCTAAGAATTTATTCAATCAGGAGCTGCTGAGGAGATCTGACAACCGACCAGAAACTACACCTGTGGAGATTTCTTCCACAAGGACATTTATATAGCGGTTGTTACTACCATGGTGAAAATGGCTATTACCGCTTGAGGTTCCTTCCACATGGTTGACACAATAAAGGGAATGCCCACTACGGTTAACCCTCTCTAACAAGGAAGACTCACAATATGAACCACATAGAGACTTAGTTCAGATTCAAGGGTTCCAAGTTTCTGATTCTCCCAAAAGGGAAAAGAGCATAATCCTCTAGCCTCTTCACCTCACCAAAACATAGAAAACAAGATTAATTGACCCACTAATTTAAAATCACCTCATTCAAGGCTCACACAACAACAAATGACACCAATGCCCCAAAGAGAGAAAGTATTGCCAAAAGTTGAACTCCAAACCAAGTTGACCAATGAGGTAAAAATAAAATCCTTCCCTACCTACAATGGGATCTATCGTCAAGAAGAGCTTTGTTAGGGATTTTTCTTGTATGAATCAAAGTGCTTGAAATGACTACTTGAACACCATGCCTTCTAATACTGATTCAGAGACAAGAAAAGCCTAATTGCTAAGGCCTGGATAAGGTCCTTCTTCATTTTTGAGCTCCACATATGCTCAGTCAAGTTTTACCTTTTGAGCTCCACATAGTATTTGTTGATGTGGACACTGATTTTCTATGTACCTTAGTGAAACCAACTGATAAAATACCTTGCAAATGACCAAGCATAATCAGATACAAGACTTAACCATACAAACTCATGGTCTTAAATATAGCAAAAACCAGTGATATAAGGATTTTTATCCTTCTTCCTTTTCTTTATAGGAGGGATAACCTAGTTAATTCACTCTCCAAGGAATCAATAATATGGACACTGTCCTACTGACATAGGTCCTTTACAAGTTTAGTTTATCTATTCTTAGTAACAAAGTGTTTTTGATTGATTTGGTTTTGATAGTTTGGAATAACTTAGATAAAGATATTTTATCAGACTGATTACTGGACCAGTGCCTATCCTTTGCGCTATAGAATCAAAATAAGTAAAGATTTCATACAAATAAAACACAATAGATTGCCTTACAACCCACATGTAGTTCAGGTAAATTGCCTTACAAGTTACCCTGTCACCTCAAAACTATTGTATCAAATCCTTAAACAAAGTAGTATGCTCCCTGAAATTACTCATAAAATTTAGTTCTTTCCTTGAAAGAAACTTACAAGCAATTAGATAGTCACCTGATGACTAAAATGATTCAGAATACCTTGTAGACTTAACATAAAAGAGCATACACAAAGAATAAAGAGACAGCAATGGATAAGAGTAAAATTGCACCGTATATTATTTATGTGATCCAGCTTTTCATACACGAAAGATTATACAGCATCAAAAGATAGACAGAAAACTAGAATATCTGAATTCTGTGATATATTATCTTCTTTCAAAATGTTCCAAAAATCAAAGACCCTTACAAAAATAACTCTCTTTTCTATATATAGGTTTATGACCATCTTGGA
>MU227555.1:2674375-2686473 GCA_018584345.1 Thuja plicata | reverse complement strand
GTTCAGGTAAATTGCCTTACAAGTTACCCTGTCACCTCAAAACTATTGTATCAAATCCTTAAACAAAGCAGTATGCTCCCTGAAATTACTCATAAAATTTAGTTCTTTCCTTGAAAGAAACTTACAAGCAATTAGATAGTCACCTGATGACTAAAATGATTCAGAATACCTTGTAGAATTAACATAAAAGAGCATACACAAAGAATAAAGAGACAACAATGGAGAAGAGTAAAATTGCACCATATATTATTTATGTGATCCATCTTTTCATACATGAAAGATTATATAGCATCATAAGATAGACAGAAAACTAGAATATCTGAATTCTGTGATATATTATCTTCTTTCAAAATGTTCCAAAAATCAAAGACCCTTACAAAAATAACTCTCTTTTCTATATATAGGTTTATGACCATCTTGGAATCCCTAAGGATGCAACAAGCTTCGGATGGTCAAAGAAAACCTAACCCTAAAGTTACAAGAGAGACAAAAATAAAGAGAGAGAAGGCGGTGGAAAGAACAAGTCAAAAGATACAACAAATATTCTTGGTTCTTCTCCCGATCTGGCGACTGCAATCAAATTTGTAGATAGTACCTAGTAGCATTTATGTTGAGTCCAGATAGCTGTGCTCGCCTGCTCACCTACATTCTCTTTTTGTAATAACTATTCCATCTTGTCTATGAACAGTGCAATGCCAAGTGTTTACCTTACTCATCATCCAAAATTTCTTCTTCAACTACAGGCTTCTTTTTCTTTTGCATAGTCATGACTTCCCAAGCCTTTACTTCATCGTCTGATGGCCATTTGATGTCCTGAGTACTCTGTACCTATACCTTCTGCCTGTCCCATCTAATATCAGTGATGTTTTTGACATTAAGTAGGAACTTGTTGATATCAGTCTCAGCTTTAAAGGCCTCACCTAATATCTTATTAAATCACTCTATATCAACCTCAGTTCCCAAAAGAAAAGCCTCTTCATTAGGCATCTTGGTGTCAAACTCACTCTTCCCGGCATCTATAGCCTTTACCTGGTCATCTTCTCCCTTTAAGGAGGGAATAAATCTATTGAAATCTTGTGAAAAGAGGCTCAATTTAGCCTCTATCTGATTTAATTTTACTTTGAATAATCAGAAAGCAATGTTTATCCTTTTGATCTCATCTTCAACCTCTATGACTATTGGAGGAAAATCTGCTCTTATAGCTTGTAAGGATGATAATTTCTCAAATAAGGTTGCCCTAGTAGACCACTTTGTGAAGTAGGGGTTCAAAATAGCAAGATACCCCATTGCCTCTGCATGCAATGCTGACAACTTATTATATGTGTTGACTACATTACCAGTTTTACCTTTTAGGATCTCGATCCTATGTTGCAGTATGCCTTTCAATGCCTTCAAAGCTATTGCATTTCCTTTTTCTTCATCCACCTTTTGTTCAACAGCCTCTTCTGACCTAGGCTTATCTTCAATCTGCATTGGAGGTGGTTGTGCTTGTACATACACTACCTTAGGCTTTGCCTCCAATTCATCTGTTAATGTCTTGATCATCTGATCCCTCTGGTATAATTGTATATGACATATGTCTCTATCTTTAGATAGTGCACTTGTTTCCTCCAATAGAGTAGCATATCTTTGAGACAATTTCTTTGTCTTATTCTCATTCAATTGAGCCAAGTGTGTCATGATTTGGGAGATTTCTAAGTCCCTTGTATTTTGCATAGACCACACCATCTGATTCCCCACCATGTTCTCTTGAATGTTTACTAACTGGGGCTTCTAGTCTTTAGGGCTTAAACTCCACATTGCAAAGGCTTGAGACTTTGGGCTATACCCAAATCCTTTTATCATTTCTCCTACCTAGATCTCCCTTGCCATTTTAAGATCTGGCTGCTTCCTGATCTGATCTATAATGAAAGCAGAGGCTAAGTCCCATCCTTCAGCCAACAATATCCTGCTTCCTAGCACCATCTTCCTAGCATCCTCTGGAGAGATATCCTCATTCTCAGGATCATAATTTTGTAAATCCACTAGGGCTTCATTTGTAATTGTTTCTTTTCCATCCACAGTTAATTGGGATTTGAGCTGCTTTGTTTTGTGCCACCTCAGGAAGTCTTTAAAATCCTCTATTTTTATAAAGCTATCATCATCTAGAAACTTTTGCTGATGAAGCAATCTTTCATCAACACATGTCCTGAGTGGGATCTCAACTTCATCTTCTAGATCAGGCCTTTGCTTTTTGCCTTGTCTGATTGATTTTCTCAGGTTATGATCATATAACCTGGTACCAGGTACTAAGGCCTTAGCCTTATCCTTTTTCTTGCTTTGTCCTTCCACTAAAGGCTGTCCTAACTCCAATTTCTACCTTTTTGCAGCAGGCTCCTCTATATCATCAGGCTAAGTGGCAACTGTTAGATCTATAATGTGTTCTTCTGCTCCCTGCAACTGTGGGATGTCAGCCATTCCTTGCCTTGAGGCTTGTTGTGGTGGAGGAGACATGGGAGGACATGCATAATCACTATCTTCACCACTCTCATATTCAGATTCTGAATGCTCAGGTGACTGAGCACCTTTCTTGTCAACGACTGTATCCAATTTCTCTACTAGCACATAGTAGTTATCTATCATGGCTTTAATCCTGTCAAAATACATGAGGTCAGGGTAAAAACCCCCAAAGGATAATCCATTTCTCTTTATTTGTGTCTGCAGCTTCAGCAACTCCTAGATTCTCAGTCTTCTCATGTGAATGTCATCTTCATCCAAGTTGTTCCTTGTTGCATCTTCCTCTATGCATTCACAGTGGACATTGGTATTAGGGATGGTAGGAGTATACAACTTCCTGACTCCTGCCATGAAGCCCTCTGGGTCAATGTACCTATAAGGGCCTGCCCCCATTTTGTACTTCTCCAACCACTGACCCACTTCATCTATGGCGTTCCTGTCAATTGTAAAGTTAGAAATTTTAAACTGCCTAGGGGTGATAGTCCCCTTTTTGTGCAGTGCGAAGTGCTCATTGTCTGTTAGCATCAACTTCCAAATGAATTCCATAGCAGCTACTCTTGTAGGCACATGATATGGTAGTATATGAGGTGGGTGAATACACCCATATACTCTGATGATGGTGAAATTCTCCTCCAAGAAGAAATCACCCTAGTTATGATTTCCTGGCCAATTGTCTAAATACTCACAGGGCCTGAGAAGTTGTATGACCTTCAAAGGGACTCTAGTCCTGCTTATTCCCAGAATCTGTATAATTGGATACACAATCCAATTTTGAAAGGCGTAGTAATCACAATCCCTAGAAGTATAATTCCAAACCCTGATACAAAACTGGATAGGATTTGGTGCTTCTTGATAGAATCTCTGAGGAGATAAATCATGTACATTCATAATTACATAATTGAAAAATAAGAGGAGATGCATTAGGACTGAATAATGCAAAAACTTTGGCTCCTCCTCCTTGGGATTTTTGAGTCTCTTCTGGGTTGCAACAAAACCCTCATGCATTTCATCAATTATGTGTTGTATATAATCATAGCTGGTGCTTGAATGCACCTCTTGCAAGTCTAATACCATCATTAAGATGCTATGACTGATTCTCTCTGCATCTCCATCTATCCCTAGCACTCTATATAGGGCATAAGCATTATACTTGATATAGAAGTGTAGGTCCTTATAATAATATGGATATGGCTCAACCATAGGACCTAAGTAATTTTTCAATTCCTTTAACATATGCTTATGTAGTAAGCCCTTTGCAATACCAGGCTTGGAACTATACCTCTTTTCTTGCTTTTTTATGTCAATTTTGGTAGACATAGTACTGAATACGCCAAAGGCTTGCATAAATGAGTTCCTGTTTAAAATTAGCAGGGCAGTGCCATCATCCCTTTTGATGGTCTTTGTCAGGTCATCATAGTGATTTTCCAGGTCTAGAAATAGGTCTATATCTAAGAAAACATCAGGAACAAGCAACCTAGCTAAACCACATGTCCAAGGGTTTGACACTAGTATGGGTTTATCAGAGTTTTTATAGAAGTAGGTGAAGAGAGAGTACCCTGTTGTGCCTGGGGTCATAGCATCTCGAATGTTCTTGTACTCATCCTTGAAAACACCAGCATCAGCCTTCTTATTTTGTGTCGAACCTGGCAGGAGACGCAGAAACGCATCAAAGAAACTTGCTTTTCCTTTCTGTTCCTCTCCACTCTCACCACTTGTCGAAGCGACACTCATAACTCTACTCATGTCTGCAACACACTGAATCTCCTTTTTTCTTACCGATATTGAAACAAATCTACCTCTGATATCAACTGTTTGTTCTGTGCACAATCCTCTGCAATTTAGAACTCTTTGATCAACTTTGGATACACTGCAACTGAATAGAATATCACTTTCACTGAAAACCTAGCAACTTGGGCTCTGAAATCTGAAAAACACAGTAAAGGCAAATAAATGCACCATCAACTGTTTATAGCTATCAGTCAGAGTACACAGCTCATAATTTAGAAACATCAGTTCTGTCATTAAGTCGACATGCTGTGAACTTGATCAAAAACCTAGTCGTAGTTGCACGAAGGTTACACGAAATCAAATTTTTAAATATGAATCCTCGGAGAAATCATATAACATTTAAGAGAGCTGACATGTCACATTTTAATTGATTGTCTGTCTCACATCTCAACTACCCTTTTTGCAAAGTGATCAAAATATAAGCCTGTGATTGGTTGCCGAGAGATTCATACTGTCACATCAAAGAAACTACCACCATTTCTCAAATTTTGTGATCAAGCGACTAAGTGACTGCATTAAGTCTCTTTGTTGCGGGCCTTTATCTTTAACCATGGTTCCATCTCAAGATTTGGTGACAATACAGTTTCTTACCTTTGGCTGACCCAAGTCCTTATCTGGCGACCACGCGACATAACTGAAAATATAGTCGTGAGGAGTTAAGACTAACTCATCTTTCTTTCTGAGACCTGGCGACTAGCCGTTATGCTTAACCTTCACAGTTATCTCCCTAGTCGCTCAGTCGCGTCACTTAGTACTCCAGCTTCCATCTTATGCGTGAATGAGCGATTGCATCTGATCTTCACTAAGTCGCCTACTCGCGAGCTCAAGAACTTTATTTGATTACTGAGTGCGAGTGCGCGATGCTTCATTTTTTCCTTAGTCACCCGCTCGTGAGCTATTTTCTGATCGCCTCAAAGCATCAGCGAGTGAGCAAGGCATTGAATGATTCCTTTGTCACTAGGTCGCAGAGCATTTGATAAACAACATAACTTTACAGTGACTATGCGATGTACACACTTTAACCATTCGCTAGCTCACGGACCTATAGCTCATCTTTCATAAGATATCGCGACTGAGAAATTTACACTTTCAAAACATTGAACTCGCTCAATCGCACACAAAACACAACTCAAAAAAAGTAGATCGCGAGTGCGTGATTATCTCTTATTTCCAGCTCGTCACCCAGTCGGGAGGATTTTTCCTTAGGACACTTTTCTTTTCAGACTCTGCGACCACCGTTGGATCTTCTGATTCTTTCATTTGACGGCCGGTGCTTAATCGCTACATATTCCTTACATACCCTTAAGTCTTTCTCAGACTTTACGACTAAAGGCAACACACCTTAGTATCATAGTCGCTCAATCCACTTTCTGCCTTTAGTGACCACCTGACAATCCTCAGCATCCACCCGGCTTATGACACATGTCACTTGATCATTTGTCCTCCTACTACATACTGAAGAACTGAGTCATCATCTTGCTCTAGCGACATCCCGACTAAGCATTACTACAAACTTCAAACGGTCAATCGCGAAGTCTGAGTCAAAATCCCTTAACCACCTTTTCATTTTGAGACCTCGCGACTAACTATCTGACTTAACTATTAACTCTGGCTTGATTTGGCGATAACGTGACAAAAGGTAATCGCGAAGTCTGAGAACATTTTGCTAACTGTCGAGAATTTCACGCGATCACCCGACATGAAAGAAATCGCTGAGTCTCGAAAGGCTGAAGGAATATTCTAATTTTTAACGAGACTATGTGACACAATGAAAATGCAAAGTTGGGAAGGCAAATGGAATATTCAGCTGGGGTAATGCGATGAGGCGAATTCATTTAAAACATATGCCTTTAGTGAATGGGAAAAAGTAACTTCAAAATAGAAGCGCCAAGACATAGGGTATAAATTCATCATTTAACACTTGGGAGACAAAGGTTTTCAGGGTTTTTGCATGTTGAGCAAGGTTTAAACTTGAAAACCTGAAACATGAGATGAGGTAAGGCAAAAATGAACAAGAGATAGCCAAACTGAGCGCATCAGAATGCAGAGAGCAGGACAAGGAACAAGGAGAACTAGCAAAAATAGCAAATACAAACAACAAGCTTCACATGTAAAACAAGCGAATGAAGCCCACTATCTCAAGATCGCCACAAATAGTGTTCATAGGGCCTAATTAATATGTGAAACATATATGCAAAAAAACAAATCTAGGTCCATTTTTAGAGCACCAATTGAAAATGTGATCTATGAAAGCAAGAAACACTCAAGCTAAACACATGAGATGTTCATTTTATTTCCAAAATCCAAATATTATAGAGATCAACAAAATACCTTAAATCCAATGCAACGCGAATCATTTTGTTGTTTATCCAAGCAAGTCCAAGCAATCCTCAGGAACTCTCCAACAAGCAAGACAAGCAAACAAGCAAACAATATATGCAATATATATTCAACTTATATCAAACCCTAGAGTTACATCTGAAAATCAATTGTTAGGAGCAATAATAACCAGAAAATAATCCAAATGAAAACTCACATCATGCATTGAACCATGTGAAAAATAAGTGCAAGCTAATCATTAAATACCCTTTTTTTTAATTTTGATTTTTGACCTAGTCAACAAGATTGGACTTATATGCCATGAATTCGGATCCCAACCCCTAAATACAGAAAAGAGACCCCTGTTAAAAATAGAGAGATTTCTAAAAATATCAGAATTTTAAAAAGATATTTTCATTTGTGCCCTAGGGAGCCATTTTCCTAAAATAGACCAGTTTTCATAAATCGACCAAATGAGCTATGATATTGCATTTAAATTTAAAACTCAAAGAATGGATCCCTTGTAAAATTTAAATTCCTTTCTGAAAATGTAAAAATTTCCAAAAAATTCACTGATTTGCGCTAAAAATTAAGGTTTTATGAAAAATAAAGAAAAAATTATAAAAAATTCAAAATACCTCTGAAAATTCTAAATTTTTTACGGAAGCTTCTCTGATATGTCTCCAACCTACAAAAAATATTTTAGACCAAAATTTTAAGCTGTTTGGGAGATATGATCAAGTCTTTGAAAATCTAGGGTTTTCATCTCCAAGCAAATCTGCACAAGGGCTAGGTTTGAAAAACTTTAATAAAATAACCATGTAAAGATTAGAAAATCTAAAAATCTGATAAAATGAAAGAAAATAAGCAGCATTATGCGCCATGGTGGGCACCAAAAATGTGTGCTAAATTGTTGACACACTTCTATGAATCATTTCATCCAAGGTTGCTCAAGAATGAGGCCTCAAATATCGATCCATAGCTCTCTAGTCATGGATTGCAAAGGTGTGAAATGGAGGCCCTCAGATTGACCTAGTTAGTGCCTATGCAAATACACCATGAAATAAGAGATTCAAATGCATGAAAATGAAAACTATTCTATATGATAACAATGCATGAAAAGACATTAATCTAAATGAAAACAATGCATGATTAATCTATGAAAGGAAATATGCAAATCTAGTCTATGAAAATAAACATGAATCTAATCTACATGAATAGCCATGGATGTAAGAAGAAGAAGACAAGAAGAGAGAAGTTGCAATATCCAAGCTCAAGTGCACAAATCCTCCTCCAAAATTGCTCTCCAAACCTGCAGCATAACAATACTATGAAAAAGATGTCTATGATAGATGATTGATGATTATCAAATGAGGAAAGGTCTCCTTTTAAAGGAAAGTGAATGGTTGAGATTAAGAGGAAAAAATCAAAGGCTATGATTAAGAGGCAAAAACCCACCACTTAGGAAGATGTGAAGAAAAATAGTTTTTTATTTAATTTTTATTTAATTTATTACCTTTTTCAACAAATAAAGTGCTTTAAGTAGGGATTTTTATTTATTTAATTAAAAGAGGGGTTTTCTTTCAATTAAATAAATTAGAAGAATTTTATTTAATTAAATAGGGGAAATTGAATTTAATTAAATAAGAGGAATTTTATTTAATTAAAAGGGAGATATTTACTTTAATTAAATAAGATAAATTTTATTCAATTAAAAGGGAGATTAAATGTTTTAATTAAATAAGATAAATTTTATTTAATTAAAAAGAAAATTAAATCTTTTAATTAGATAAAAATGATCAAACCTTAGAAAATATTGAAATAATTAAATAATTGAATTAATTACAATTCGATCAAGAAAATTGATTTGAATTGAAAATGTTCCAAAGCATTGATTCAGAAATTTGATAAATTGATAAAATGAGAAATGGGGCCCACAGTCTAGGCGACCATTTTAGGGTGCTTACATTTGCCGCTCTTTGACAAATGTGTTGTCGACTTGGGAACACATATAGTCAAAGAATGCAGTTGACGTGTGAGGTCAACTTGGGATCATAAAACAACCTAAATGTGTGGTCGATTCGGGAACACATCAGGACAAAAATAAGCACAATTGAAAAAGAAAAAGTCAACACCAAAATAAGTAATTGACATGTCAGAGATAAGAATCTCAAGAAAGACTGATATAATTGATAAAACTAAATCAAAGATTGAAGTTTGATAGGTACTGCCCCCTCGTGATCGAAATTGAATTGAGATAGAGGAGAAATAGAAAATCGATAAATTTGATCAAATCAAACTAAATATAAGGTTCTTGATGTAAGATGAAAGATATAAGGATCACAGAACCAAGGTAGATCATCAAGCATGAAAGATTATGCCCCAAGAAGAAGAAGAAGAAGAAGAAGAAGAAGAAGAAGAAGAAGAAGTGGGGTGAAAGAGAATGGAAGATAGAAGTTCGGATTGAGATCTTGAAAGAAGATAAGGAAATGAAGTTTACGATAGAAAATTAATCAACTGTTTAAGATAAAAAAAAATTTGATTGAGATCACAAAAGAAGATGAGGAAATGAAGATCAGAACGTGATCATAGTTGATTAAATGTCCACAAGAAAGATGAAGGAAAACCCTCGCAAACTCATAATGCAGCCTAAAAATGCAAACTAACATGAGGTCTAACAATGCATGCTACATGAAAATGAAAAGGTGTACTTGCAATAGAGAAACTGTAACATAGGACTTTGTGTTCATCATTCATTATAGATTGTTAAGTAACTTATTTTCATCATTGGGCCATTATTAACAAACATCAAAAAATTACACAATCATCACTAGTCACAAGTGCAACTATGAAGATATGAATGTGATTTATATTCGATTGGAATGTGGAAAGATTCTAACATAAGCATCAAAGACATAAAGGTCAAGATGACTGTGATGTTAGCTTACCCAATTTAATGTAGCAAAACCATGCTTGCATCAAGGCATAGAGGCCAGGATGACCACCAGAATGGTTGTGCGAAAATAGTGAAGCATAAAGTAGGAAATAAAATAAAACATGTCTCATGCCTCAAGTCCTCTAGCTATGCGTCCCAGAGAGACTTATTAGACAAGGACACTCAACAAAAATCAATAACAATCAGCACACAAAGAAAATATCATGACATAACTCAAGCATTAAGTGTTGCATTTAAAAATTTAAGTGTGTTAACTGATACTGAGTTCCAAGGATAAGGATCGAATACTTGCAAGCAGGCAAGACCACATGACAAAATAGTGTAAGGCCAAACTGATAAGTGTTAGAAAATACTCGATGTCAGGGGTTGTAATGAAAAATACGGTTGAGGTGGTGTTAAAAAATACCATTTGTGAGGCGTCCTAAAGGCAAACACATCCAAGAGACTAAAGCTAATATAGTTATGCCCCCTTGAAAAAGATAAAGAATAATTCCAAACTAAGGCAACAAGGACAAGGCATGATGGAGAAAGGCTAAGTGTTGAGGTCACACGCTAAGAAATAGGGGTGCAAAGGCCTCAAGTAGCGCTCGTTTCCAGGTTTTCACCACTTGGATTTTATTACAATTTTTTCTCTTTCTTTTTTTTTCATTTTTTTTCTTCTTTTTTTTAGGACTTTTTATAATTTTTTGAATTTTTGCTACCAAGGCACCTATTTTCAGGTTTTCACCAAGGCACTTTTTCTATTTTTTTTGAATTTTTTGAATTTTTTATTTTTTTGTATTTTTGGAATATATAATTTTTTTTTAAGATACATCAAAGTGCATATTGCTAGGTTTTCACTAAGATGATCATTTTTTCAAGATATTTTCTGATTTTTAGAATTTTTGACAATATATCATTTTTTTGAATTTTTTCAGGATCAATAATTATGTACAAAAGAATGCCCCCAGACAGAATAGGCATCAAACTCCCAAGCAAGATCACATTGCGTAGTCCCAATGTCTTAGCAATGTGGAGGATATGAGGGATTAGCAAGCTGGTGGAAAAGACAGAAGATAGGAGAATGAAAGAGAATGAAGGGAAGAAATTATCAAAGGCAAACTCCTCAAGAGTGCCCAAGCTAGGGAAAAGAAAAGAAACATCATGTAAAGCACAATTGGGAAAGCAATGAAAGGCCAGCATAGGATAAGTCACAAAAGCATAATGTAGGAGCAGGAGCAGATGCAGTCCAATGGAGTAGACATGTCAAGAGGCTTCATAGCACCGTGTTTTACCCTTTCTTCTTTTTTTTCTGATCAAGACCAAAGGGGAAAATGATAGTGATAGGCAAAAATGAATGGAGGAAGATAGAGATGAAGGCTAAACATGAAAGGAATGAAAGCAAGATCATCGTAAGATAGCTCACAAGATAACCCAAATGTTCATGTATAGATCAACATTTTCAAGAACAAAGAGAAAATATGGAATGGATGAAAGATGTAGAAGAACTACGCATGATACCTGATTGTCAGGTTTTCATCATGGTACCTATCCAAGGTGCCACAAGGGAGTGGTTTTCACCATAGGACAAAATTATTTCTATTTAATCTTTTTATCTTTTTTATTTTTTTATTTGTATTTTTGGAAGAAGGCAATCTTTTTAGATAATGCTCCTTGAAAGGATAAACCATGATATGCCAAGTATTCAAAATGATATGCTCAAAGATATTGATAGGGAAAGGAAGATGAAAGAGAAAATGGAGGATAAGGTTTTATGCAAAGCGAGTGAGGTTGGAAGATAGGAGGACTAGACAAATGAGAAAAAAAGATAGAAGGTAGAAGGATAGTGAATGGAAGGATTGTGAAAGGGTAGACGGAAAGGAAGGCAAGATCACCATCAATACACACCTTGAAGGGTGGTGAGGGGATGGAGGAAATGTGAATGAAGGAATACATGAAGGAATATGGTGAATGGATAACAGAGGTTGTGGTTTAGGCACATGGAATGAAAAAATGTTTTTGGAAAAAGATGAAGTGGAAGCCTTTGGAATCTTGAATGTCAACTTCACTTGTTTCTCAACATGAGACTCTCTCAAGAGAGACTTTGGAATCCATATAGTCATAGGATTTTCATTTCTTTTTGATGATTTAGAGAGAATATCTTCAATGATGGATTTTGGAACCCATACTTGTCTTGTAATTCTCTTCTTAGATATCTCTTTTGACTTTATTCCGCCATGTTCATTAGAGGAGACATGGTGATCTTATTTTTTAGATGGATTCTTGTATTGCTTCTTTTTCTTGTATTGCACATTCAAGTTTCTTCCAAAAGACTTGGGACTTGTGGAGGAAGAAAAAGAATATGACTAGTTTAGATCGGTGGATGGATGAAAAGGATTCAAGGGTATGCATCTATGTTGATCTTGAGGAAATATAGGAGATGGAGGGACGTAAGGACCCAAGATGGATGATTAATTAGGAGAGTTAGGAGGGGAAAGTGAAGGGACATAAGGACCCAAGATGGAAGGAAAATGTGAAGCCCTTAGTATTGGTGGAGGAG
>MU227555.1:2636457-2651576 GCA_018584345.1 Thuja plicata | reverse complement strand
TGAAAACCATGGAGATGAAAGTCATTCCACCTCTTTAGCAAGAATTTGGACATCCACATTTTTGCACAAATGGGGATTTGCAAATCCATATTCGCATTCAATTTAGAGGTCACCAAACAAGGAATATGAAAGATTATTTTGTATTGTATTTAGGTTTTAGGTTTGCCTGAAAGCTTTTGCTGTTTACTTTGTTATGATAAGCTGTAGCGGCTACTTCTTATTGTAAATTAGTTTTCTAATATATATATTTTTTAAATGTTGAGATATCAATGTTTTTATTAAAAATGATAGTTTATGATTGTTAATTATGAAGTATCAAATATAAAAAAATATTTAAGAGTAAAAATTGATATTTGATATATCAAATAGATAGATCAAAGATCTTTAAATAGGTACATGTATGGAGAAATGTTTCTCTTCCATCAAACATGTATATTGATAAAATATAGTTTGTATTTTTAATATAAAATACGTTTGGAAGATTTTTATTTGTTTTATCTAAAGTTGATTACCATAATACACTTTTTTTATTTATATATATATTTTTTTATTTTTTTTTAAATTTATTTATTTATAAAAAAGGGCTTGTCAATAAGTATTCAATTAAGCTCTAAGACTTCATTCATGTCATGTTGAAATATTTATAGGTTACCCTTAAAACATCTCGTATATTTAATCCATAGACCTCTAGTCTTCATACTTTAAATTGTTGAAAGTAGAGTACTTTTATATTAGTTATGCTTAAACAATAATTATGTAGTTTTATTTTATTTTATTAGAATATAATAATTACTTGCCACTTTTTTTTGTGTACGATGTGATAGAGGAATTAGCCAACTATCCTACATCTCTTTCTCTTCATGCTGTTCTAACTAAAGCTCTTGTTAAAAAAATACTTCAGAATACACTACTTTCCCCTCTAGCTGAAGATGGATCCAGAACCTATAGAGTACACAGGTTGCATCTCTTGTATTTGTTAATATATAGAAGCACTTAGTGGGGGGGTGAATTAGTGAAAATAGAACATCTACTAATTCAACCCATAATCTGATTATGCACATAAGTAACTTCCACAAAATCAAACAAGTAATTGTAACTTATGCAATAGAAGTAAAGTAATCAATCAATCACAAAGAATAAGCACAAGACCACTAATTTTTATCGTAGAAACCCTTGTGAGAGGGAAAAAACCACAGTGGGGATGACACCCACAATCTCTTCACTACAAATAAAAGAGTTGCCCAATTAAGAGCTTATAATACCCTGTTAGGAATGACTAGTACCTTGTTAGAAGTACAATCAAATATGTTAGGATCTACCTTTCTAGAGGATTTTTAAATCCTTCTTAGAAGTCACCTTGTTAGAGGATTTACAAAAGAAAAGATCGGTTAGGATCCACCCTGTTAATTGATTTAACCTTACTAACCTATTGTGTTAGCCTTGAGCAATGAACTTGGTTCACTGATCTTTGAATCACACTACTTGCTTGTAAGATCCAATCTCTGAGCCCTTGACACAATACACAATCTCTATCTCTTATCACAACCATCAAAACATGATCAACAACCCTAAATCTTTGATTTAGCATCCATTTTTATAGTTGTTCTTAAGTCGGTTAAAACATTAAAAACAATCCACAAGTCATCCCTCAATTGACTTAAATTAAGAAACTTTTGTGTCAAAAAAGCTTCACATGTTGGCCCAAAAACATAATACTAATATTTAATACAAAATATCATGATTAACTTAACTGTCTTAACGATCTAATCAACAGTTATCAATTGGTAACTCAATCGGTTCACATAGAACAATTACCAAAAAACTAACTTTCACATACCGTTGAGTTAAATGTTGTAGTCATAAATCTATACTCCTCCAATCATACTAAGACTCTGGTTATGATCTCATCTCCCCATATTCTCACTAACTCGATCGCTACTTAAAAATCAAAACTGTTACTGCCTTAGTGCTCACTGATCAAAATACTTAGCATATCTGCTTCACCTATCCATCTTGTCAATCGGTTAGGGAAACCTATTCGCCAAAATTAAAAGAATAAATAAGCTGTCAGCAATGACAGACTTAAACTCATCAATTCCCATGATAATTAGTCATAATGCCAACAATCTCCCCCTTTTCTATTGATGGAAAAACATATATGGGTGCCAGCAAGAAGTTGAGTCCACTTTATGGGCAAAAAGTGGAAGCGTTCTCTTATTTTTCAAAATTTCTGTCAAAATTTGAGGCACTTAGAGATTGAATCTAGAAACACTTCACTAATAGAAAATATAGTGCTTGGAGTCTACTTTTCAAATATGTGATTTATTTAAATATCCACATGGTAGAAAGTATATTTTAGTAAGCATGTTTGAAAACTATTTTTTCAAAATGCCTCTTTCAGGACCATACCACACACCTGTACGACCAGCATATTTTGACCTATATAAATGAATTTTTGTGAATCCTTCTGGGGAAAGATACCTAAGACACCAAAGATTGATGAGAATATTTTTTCTTTTTTTTAATTGAATAATTTAATTTTTAATTAACTATAAAATATATTTTTCAAACCTCTGATGTACGACCACCATAATTTGATAAAAAATTCACATTTTTTCAAAATTCATTTTTTTTTTATCTTCAAGGAAATTCAATGTAGATTGATGTCATATAAACTATTTTTTTTAAAATGTAAAAACAAAAAAGTTATTAAAGTTTTAGTGAACCTTACTATTTTAAGTTTAAGTACCACTTTTGATTAATAAATATTGTAAAAATAGTAAAATTGATCATATCAGTATAAAATTTATATTTTAGAAATCTAGATAGTAAGTTCTCTAATGGGTTTTCATTTTGTCAAAAACTTCGATAAGGAAGACCCTCAAAAAATTACGGCAAGACAGAAATCTGGTTTTCAAATGCCTTAGCCAATATTTTGGAGATCCAAGCATAGGCTTGGTCCCACCAAGCCTGTCCCAAACCGAAATCCAATGCAAAGGGTGGCCTTGTAAATTCTAAATTTAAAAAATGGGCACATGTTAAAAAATGCATACTCGTTTCTTAAATATAATAAATCGACAGAAAAATACATTTCTTAAAAAATTAAAAATTAAAAAATGGGCACTTGTTTTGAAAAAAAAGAGTACCCGTCTTTAAAAATGAGTACCCGTTTTGAAAACAAATAGGCACCCATTTTTTGAATTTTGGATCGAGTGTCAGAGCCTAAGACGGGTGCCCGTTTTTTTCAAAACGGGTGCCCATTTCTAGCGGCATTATTTCAAGTCCACAAGACTTCCACCGAATTAGCACCCAACTTCTTGCACTTACCCATACCAAAACATATACAAAGCAATAGGTAATATAACTATCTTTTGTATACTGATCACTTCCAAAACTTTATTTTCACCATACCAATCATATACTGATTACTCATTACTCACCCTTTCATTGAACTTCTATAGATTACTCCCCCTTTGACAACAATGACAAAGGTGCAAAAATTTAGCTTCAAAAAGAAAAGCTTACCAATCACAGTCTTACAAAAATATCACCAAAATTTGCTTTTGAAGTATCTAATGAATTCTCCCATGATTTTTGCAAATGTATAATACCTTACAGATGTTCATGCGAAATAGGTGCTAACTCTTCCATGGCTTCAAGAGTACTCATATCAGGTAATGCAATATTTACCTATTCTTCTTTAATAGTTTTTTGCATGACATCAAGTGTAGGGATCAAATAACTCTACAATTCCAGCAATGTTGTTATCCTCTTGACTTTTCTCCTTGCAATATTTTCAACTTATGATTTATCACCTTTACTTGTGATCCATAGACTACAACTAGGCGTAAAATATGATTAAAAAATGGCAATCAAATATTTAAGATCTTGTTGAGATTCATTTCTCTTAAACTCCAAATCTTAAGTAAACAATGAAAAATCAGAAACCTTGGCTAACAATTTACCAATTTCCTTCAAAGTTTCCTTTACCTTGGTGACTTGAACTATAAGTTGTCCTTTGTCTAATAAAATGGTTTCCATCAACTTCTTATTAATGTTCTTCTCATACTCCACCTTAGTTCTATCCATAGCTGCATCTTCCAAACTTGTAACTTGTTTAGCAATAGAATTGACCAAAATATATATTTGTTCAATTGTAGTAGCATTAGGATCAAATACAACTTCAGGTACAAGATCAGATAAAATATTGTTGGCTGTCTCTAATACTTGAGCTTGTCTCTTCTCAGTTCTTAATTGGCCCCTTTTTTCTTTCAAAATAAGTATGTTAGAAATTCTCATTAGTTTAACGGGGCTCATTTTAGAAATATCAAGTGGTCTTTGAATATCATCAACATCTTCATCTTTAAGAGCATCCTCGGGTACATCAAAATATTTTCTCTTTATCTTAGAACAGGAACTCTCACCAAGTTTTTATTTTCTTTTCACTAAATGTGCTACTATATCAGCTTCATCTTTCTTTTATATATCATCATCTTGTCCAACTATAGTACTAGAATTAGGCATCACTACCTCTACAATATTATCCTTATGTCCTTCATCTTTATCTTGCACATTTGCAATAATAACAATAGGATCTTTTTGTGATGCCTCTAGAATTTCATCAATTACTTGTTCAGTAGAACTAAGTTCTTATGCAGTCACCTCCTCTTGAGTAGTTTCTTCTGATTTTTTTATTTCAATTTCTCCTTCATGATGACAATTGTCTCATCATGTACTGCTTGAGATTCACCAATAAGTATCTTGCATACTCTAGCTCTTATTTTGAATCTAGACCTATTTTCCTCAACTAAAAGATTTACATCTTGAATAGATAATTCATGATTTAGTAAGATTAAGGCTTTCTCAATCATTTCTCTATCTTACCTCAGAGCATCTCTCCATCTCACCTTAATCTTCTTTTATAATGAATCAGGTATAGTCTAGTGTAAGTCACTGAGTCCTCTACAAAATTTATGAAAATTATAAACAAAAACATCCTCAATCTTCATTTTATCTGCATCATCAAAGTTCTCATAACATCGGTTTGTATCATTAACACAACCATGCTCCCTAATAGCTTCTGCAATAATATTTGTTCTCAAAATTCTGAAATTTTTAGGATTAACTGACATCTCAATTGTTATACCGACCACTTTAGATTTCTTTCCACTAGCCTTCAATTCTTCTTGATCTTTATCTGAATCAGTTTTAGGTTCATTCTTCAGTAGCAGGCTTCCTTTTTCTTTTACTCTTATACTATTTGTATCCTTGACTAATACTTTTCTTTCTCTTATAATTACTTTGCACTATCTTAGGTGTCTTTTCTACTTCGTTCTCCTTTTCTTTCAATGTGGAACTCCTAGTTGTTCTACTTGTAGCCTTACCGGTTGTAGAGGCTACAATTTCGTGCAGAAACAATATAAGTTCTTGCCTGTCCACTTTCAAATTTATTCCAGATCTCAATCATCATCTCCTTTGTAATACCACTTTGTTTAGCTAATTCATCAACCTTTTTCCTCACTCTTCTCTCTATCATAGGTGTCTTCAATTATGAATGAATTTTTAAATAGGTATCTTCATAGGTGCCAAATCTAGGTGTAGTGACATCAATTGGTTTGGATAAGAACTCATCAGCATGAAGTGTCACAATATCACCATCAATTTCCAAACCCATAAGTAAATCTCAAGAGGTTCTTGGTTGTACTGACTGCAACATACATGTATTGGTATCCACAATGAAACATATATCATTTTTTGTATTTCTGTACTATACTCATTGGGATATGTTCTGTCTTATGCATTCATTTATGAAAATCCTTAAAAGAACCCCACATAGCTTTATTGAAGTTATTTCCTAAAATTCTTATGCATTGATTGATTTTCACTACTATAGGTCTATCGGTAGACATTGAATCTGACCAATTCCAAGAAAATGATTTTGCAAACAAAAGAATCTACATACCAGTAGTGAACCATACTTGAATGTTTTTTTTTGTCTTTCTTGATTATTTCCATGTTCACAAAGAATTGGCCTCTCATAACCCCACATAGGTTGTATTGAGCATTTTCCTTAAACATCTGATAGGCTACATGTATGCCTCTACTGGGCACAATGTTTAATCGGCTCGTCTGATAAACTTTGTAACCGATCACCATTGAAGAAAATTTTAGTTTAGCATCTTTGATATCATTGATAGTCATAACAAATTGATCTTTCTTAGACTTATTAAGATGCGTGACCTCTCTAGCTGGAATAGTTCTTAAAATAGGTACATTATCGATCGCACATAACCTAGTCACCACTTGGATAATTTCCTTGGTAATCTTGAGTGGTTTATCCAACCATAGAAATGCATTGTGGACTTGAATCAAAACATATCTAATCCAATCGATTTCAAAATCATCATGTAGGTCAGCAATGTATGCAAAACCCTTATCAGTTAAGTGTTTGTCCTCATCCTTTAGATTAGAACATCACATAGTCCATAAAATGCATCTACTAGAGAACCATGTCTGAGATCTTCAATTTTTCAATGAATAAAGTATCTCACATATTCAATTAACAGTACACCATGAGATATAATAGATAGGGAACCTGCAAGATCATTCTCTGCCACCTTCAAAGGATATAACCTGAAAATAGGTCTCATCTTATCAGTAATCTAAACCAACACAGGTGTTTCCATGATGCTAACAAGGATCACTTCACAACAAAATCTTTGCAACTGAGAGATATTGCTTCAGCTCGTTACTAGGATTCCTCACACACCACTTCACTTCAAGCATGAAAATGCAATCTCCAATCTAGAAAAACTTCACAAAAACTTAGAAATCACTTACCTTATGCTCACAAGTGCACTTCTTGACTTCTAGAGTGTAAAGTGACAAATGAAATTCATGTTTTCCTTTACAATGACTCAATTCCAAGTAATAAATGCAAATGGTCAAATAGTAACATTACTCGGTCACAACGGTTAGAAACATAAAACTCACTATGTCATACTCAAAAACATTATACAGTCACATAGAATCTTATAAAATACAATTTTCCTCATCAGATATCATTAGGCATCTAAGTATGTTGAGATATCTTACCGCTCATACAAACTTAGGAGATAGGTTATAGATCTTTTTTTTCTCCCCCTAAGCCAACTACATTAATGATGAAGTCTCTACATTACCCAATGTAGTGGAGTTCTCTATCATTTCATAAGACTTTAATTCTCCTTTCTGTACCCATGCATCCTTAATCTTCTTCTTAATTTATTCAACATCTGCAATCTTCTTGCCTTTATCATCATCATGCCTACTCACCGGTTGACCTCCAGTTCCAATCTTCTTCGCTCTTTAAGACCTAGAAAGATGTCTAATCTTATTGCAATTAAAACATATGATACCATTTTTTCCTCCATGTTCCAACATTCCTTCTATCGATTCTTATACTGTAATTCACTCTTGTATGTCCAAAGTTATGATAAAAATAATAGGTAACATTGAATTTTTTCTCCCTTTGATAGGTACTTCTCCGGTTCACAAATGACCTTACATTGTTGATTCTATCTCTGCATTCATTAGCCTTATAACCATACTTGTTACAATAATAGAAATTTCCTTGAAAATCATTCGATATAGCATTGCAACCAACCAATCTACCAAAAGAATTTGCAAACATAGGAATAGATGGACTAGGTTTAGACCAACAAACATTAGCAGTATGTCCTTCCTTGTGACAATTGAAACATACCGTTCTATAATTTTTCTTACCAGACTTTTTGTTTTTCACCTTGTGTGCAGTCTTCTCTTCTTCATGAGTTTCCTTAGTACCAGATGACTCACCAACTTAAGATTTGGAAAAACTTATTCCTTGTCTTTCACCATGTCTCATTTGTTTTGAAAGTTGTTCATCAAGTTTAGCAGAACTCCTATTAAACTTATTCAACGGGGCATTAGCATTCTTCAACTCTTCTTTTAGCTTTGCATTGTCATCTATTAGATGTTCATTCTCACCTATGGAATCAACATTTTCTTTGAACTAGTATCAAGTAGATGTATCCACGATGTAGAAATTTATTGCTCAGATCTTAAAAATTCATCCATGTTAGTTGTTAGGGTTTCATTTTTAGCTTTTAGGGCATCCTCAACAACTTTCTTATCTTCTTCTACAACTCTCCTAGCTTCTAGCTCTTCACCCATTATTAATGAGAATTTTTCCAACTCCTTTTGCATTTTTTTCTTTTCTTTCTTAATCTTTTCAATCATCTTGTGCATGTCCTTTTTATCCTTGGCAATTTTCTCATTCTGCAAAATTTATAGCTTCAACTATAGATTCATCAAATCCACCTTGCTCATAATTGTTTTTCAATAAGATCTTGGATTTCAGTCAATTTTTTGAGAAGCTCCTGTCTCTTACCCTTAAAGATCTTCAACTAGTCTTTAACTTTCTCAATCATGTCCTTAGCCTCAGCAAGTTGTCTTCGATAAAACTTGTCCCTTAAGGATCTCTCCCAAGTTGTACTTTCTTCAAGGGCACAAGGCTCTGATACCAATTTTTAAAATATAGAAGAATTGAGAGGGGGGTGAATCAATGAAAACATAACATATACTAATTCAACCAATAATATGATTATGCTCATAAGTAACTTCCATAATATCAAACAAGTAACAGTAACTTATGCAATAGAAGTAAAGTAATCAATCAACCACAAATCATAACCATAACACCAGTAATTTTTATTGTGGACACTCTTATGAGAAAAAGAAACCCACGGTGGGGATGACACCCACAATCTCTTCACTACAGATAAAAGAGTTTCCCAGTTAAGAGTTTACAATAACCTGTTAGGGACTCACCATGTTAGGAGTGACTAACTTACCTTGTTAGAAGTACAATAATATTTGTTAGGATCTACATTGCTAGAGGATTTTGAAATCCTTCTCAGAAGTCACCTTGTTCGAATATTTACAAAAGAAAATATCTATTAGGATCCACCCTATTAAGGGATTTAACCTTGCTAACCTCTTGTGTTAGCCTTGAGAAATGAACTTGAATCACTGATCTTTGAACCACACTACTTGCCTGTAATATCCAATCCAATCTCTGATCACTTGGCACAAAATACACCATCTCTATCTCTGATCGCAACCATCAAAACATGATCAACAACCCTAAATATCTGATTTAGCATCCATTTTTATAGTTGTTCTTAAGTCGGTTAAAACATTAAAAATAATCCACAATCCGTCCCTCAATTAACTTAATTCAAGAAACGTTTGCGTCAATAAATCTTCACATGTTGGCCCAAAAACATCATACCAATATTTAATACAAAACATCATGATTAACTTAATTGTCTTAACAATCTAATCAACATGTATCAATCGGTAACTCAACCAATTCACATAGAACAATTACCAAAAACCTAACTTTCACATACTGTTGATTTAATTATCGCGGTCGTAAATTTGTACTCCTCTGATCATACTAAGACTCTACTTATGATCGCATCTCCCCATATTCTCACCAAATCAAGCGCTACTCAAAACTCAAAATTGTTACTGGGTGTGTGCACCAAGTTGTGGACCAAAAAAGTGGACACACCTTTAAAAACATTTCAAAATTTCAATAACCCGATTGGGTTATTGAAAATTTGAAATCATTCTAGGCTTGGTAAACCAAGCCTAGAAAATATTATAAAAATTTGTGTGCACCTGAAAACCCGATCGGGTCATGAGAAATTTCTCATAACCCGATTGGGTTATGAAACTCATTGATTTTCTAATAACCTGATTGGGTTATGAGATATTTGTCATAACCCGATCGGGTTATGAGAAACATATCAAAAATAAAATAGCCTGTGGCTTAGGCCATTTCTAACACCTAAACCACAGAGCAGAAGTGTGGAGGAGGGTAAACAACAAAAAAACCCGATCGTGCTTTTAAGAAAATGTGATTTAATCAAGATTTTCAACTAATAGCGCCCCGTAACAAAGGTAAGTTTGTTTGTTTTTGTTGTTTTTTTACAATTGTAATCAAATTAGGTTATTTTATTATTTTTTTGTTTTCTTTTATTAATTTCATTCCAGAATCATCAAACAACCCAAAAAGATGAAAACAAAATGAAAGACCACCCCCCATAAAAGCACCATCATCGCCACCTGTAAACCCTCAATAACCCTCGCCACCCATAAACCCTCAACCATAATCTCCACACATAAACCCTCCTCAAAATTCTCCTCTTCCAAAAGCATCTCCACCCATACGCCCTCCACATGTGTCATTAGGTCATGTAGATGCATCACAAGAGGACCTCGTGCAATGCCTTAACCAAAATAGAGCACAAATTAGTATATTGGTCAATAGGTTGAAGGCTTCCGGTCTTCAGCTTCACTCTACCCTCGCCACTACATTAGAAAAAATGTCCAATAGTGGAAATGAGGTGTCTCAACAAGTGACAAAATGGGTTCATGGAGGGATAGGTATCGTACATTTTATGCTGATGTTTTATCCTATGAGGATGTGAAAAGAAAAAGAATAGAAAAACATCACATATGTGCCCTTTTTACCGATCCTAATACTAGCAATTCCTTAGAAGTTAATACAAATTGATTTCCTATACATTGGTGTGTTCATAGGGGGATGGAATCAGCTTTTTAGGATAGGTAGTACATGGTATTTGACCAACCACCTTGTAATAATAATGAGGTTCCTTTATATTTTTTGAGGAAGCTATACTGTGAGTTTATCATTGGCGAGAAGCCGAATTACTTTGACTTTCATGAGTTCCAGGGTAGAGGGAGAGGCTATGCGCAGGATAGACCTAGGGCACATAGGATTACCCAACCACAAGAGAGGAGGTATACTGTGAGAAAACCCCTCATTCATGTTGTGGTCCCAGTAGTGGTGAAGGATTCTATGGATATACAGACTCTTCACGCAGCTGCATCATTGACTGATGTCATTATCCAACATGGAACTTAGTTAGTTGGAGAGGATGGATTAGTGCCTGTGCCACCTCCATCTTCATCAGATGCATCATTAGGATCATCCCATCTCGCGCCAGCTCCATCGCTATCCAATGCACCATTAGGATCATCTCATCCTGTGTGAGCTCCATTATCATCAGATACATTTACAGGGTCAGCCCAGCCCATTGAGCATATCTGCATCTGTTGTCATGGTATATGTGATGGGGTAGATAGCCAGGCATCCACTATTCAGGATGTGGCCCTCACAAATGATCTGTTGTCAATGGTGTATTGTTCAGAGCCGACACAGGTTTGTTTAAATTTGTGTTTTGACATTTTATTTTAATTAATTACCCAAATCTATTAAAAGTAAATAAAATTGTATGTATAGAAGAATCTAAATTGATACATGAATAATATGCATTGCAGGGTGCAGCTGGTGGTACAAGCACACCAAGGAGTGCTCGTTATAGTACACGTAGACGAGTAGCTCAAACACCTAAGGTAATATTTTATAAATATTCCTAAAATAGAATACTATGTTATTTTGAAAATATCATATCTTAATAATTTGTATGGTGGTAACTTAGTGTATGTTTGTTTGCTATTTCTTAATGGTCAAAGAATATTTTCTAATGTAATTCAACTCAAGGTATTCACTTCCTTGTCTATCCATCATGACTCAAATTGATTTGAACTCCAACCCTCCATCCTTGGGCTCAATTCAACCAATGCTGAACTAATACGTAGACTCATACCCCAACCAATCACTTATTGTCTTCTGAATCAATCTTGAACATCATTTGGAACATCCAACCATTGTTCTTTTACTCTTATTTCTTGTTCAAAATCATGAATACAATCTCTGATTGTTCATTGATTGTGATTATCCTTAATCTTTCAATACACCTCCATGGCCTTCTGAAGACTCCCAACATATATGATGCAGAGGTGGTGGTTGGTGACCTCATTGATCATGTTTGACAACAATCCATCTCCTATTTGTAACAACTTCTCACTTCCAAAGCCCTCTCAAGGACTCACCTTCTAGGCTACCCCAAGTGCTGCTAGTGCTTCCCAAACACCATATCTTCACTCATGACTTCAAAATTCATTTCAAATCCATAAATAATCTCCTTATGGCCTATCTACCATGTTCCACTAACCCATTAATTCTGGATAGCCAATCCCTTACCCAACTCTCACATTCAGTCCTTAAAGCTAGTAGCCCACACCAGTCACTATTATGTCTTTTTCTCCAACATTACCCAAATAACTAAGGACATTAGAGAATGATTTAGATACCCTTTTGGGATCTTTAAATCCTCCCCAAGATTTATTATATACTCCTTTGGACCATACCCAAGATCCAATACTCATGTAGCCTCCAAACTAAGCCTAATTCTCCTCATTTACAAAGCAACTCCTAACTCCAGTTACTCTCATGACTCCAAAGGATAAAATAGTCCTTCTAGGGGTTAGGAAACTAAATATTTTCAACTCTCCAAGGCTCTGTGCATTATCTATGGCCTTAGCCACTAAACCCTAACTTCTAGTATCACACACCTAGGGTCTGATCAAAAGGACCTCTCCAATCCACTCCAGGCCAAACCAACTACATACACACACTATAGACCCCCACATGTAGAATCCATCACAAAACCCCTTCATCCTTGAACAAATCCACCTTATAACTAACTGGTGTCAAATCTGGGCATGTTCTCTATCAACAACCACAACCATCCTTGGTTCTTCAAACACATTCTTCCATCTCCTGCATAATATAAGTATGGAAAAATAAATATGTTACATCTTCACTCTCTTCCACCAATCACAGTGACTATAGAGGGTGGGAGAGATTCAAAATTTTGAATCTTCAAAACAAGGAAATGTTGACAGTGTTTAACCAGTCACTGGTTTGAAGACACTAGTCCAATATTCTTCAACTAAACACGATGAATGATAAATCGAATGCAAGGGAAAGTGAAAACACAACAAATTCAATGTCCTATGTCATTCCTACACTGAGATCACACTTCAAACTACCATTTCAACTCACCGTTCAGACTATACCTGTGAAATAGTGAAGGAATTTGTAAAAAATAGTTTTGTTTTATTGATTTAAAACTTCTACATTGCTTTTCAATACTCCACCATCTCCACACACTAACTCATCATGCCTACAATTTCTCTACAAAGCCTTATAAATCCAGTTATATCTGTGCCTAACCGTAATAGTCAGTTACATGACTCTTACAAATTAGTTACATTTTAAAATTTGTTGAGATTTGTTGTCTAGTTTGCACTAAAGTGTCAACTTCGACAACTTACAACCATTTAGTCTTCCACAACACTGTATTAACCTTTCTAAAGGTTCATAACCCTATCAAACTCCTAAAAAATCATATATCCCCTTACAAGCCTTACTAGGCCTAAATTGCCAATGTGGGCAAACTATGACTTTTGGCACTCTTAGTCCTAACCTTTGACCCCCACGAATACAATCTAGACCATCCTTCTCTAACTGTGCCTAAAAATTTGTTAAAGAATAGTCTTGTGTGTGAAAGAAGAGTTCAAAATTTTATATTGTAATAATGGTTCGTAAAATGTGATTATAAACTTGTGATAATAGAGTTGTGGAGCATAATCATTTGTGGAATTCAAGTGAATCATAATCTTCATTGGAAAATATTGCTTATATATTTATTTGGTGTTTTCTAGGGCTTGTTAGGGGCTCAGATTTATGATATTGAGGATGTCACCCTTTCTGCCATTGACTTTGGCTTAGAAAGCTATGTGGTATCATTTTTCGCACACCTCTTGTTTATAGTTTTAATTGAACGCATGTGGTATCCTATTATTTCTCTTATGTTAATTTTGTTTTTGTTACCCTACCCCACCAAGCTCGAGGTCATTAGGAAAGAGGAAGAGATCATCGGGGACATTGAAACAAAAAAAGGTAATTAAGTCTGGAATTTAAGTATATTTGTTGAAATGTATTATGAACATTTTAATGTAGTCTATATTGATGAATGCACTTGACTTGTTTATTTTATACATTTAGAATCAATTGGGTTTCACTGAACTGATGAATGCCCTAGACATTGCTAATGTACAAGAGAGGGAGGAGGTTACACATTTTAATATTTACTTTCAATTGCAGTCTTGTTTGTTCAAAATATTTTAGAAATCATGTTCCTCTATTAGTATGCCATTTTCTATGAATTTTCATACAGGAATTGGTCATAGCTACCTCAGATGAGGCGAACCCTTCTCCACTTCCTATGGATCCCTTGCCTAGCACAGGAGATCTAGTTGCAGTATGCATTTTATTCTCAGTCCATGCATTTTTTATTTTTTAGTATTTCTTATTTATAACATGTATTTTGTATTATTTTTTCTATTGTAGGACCCTTCACCATTGCCCATCATTCCTTTTCCTGGCCATTTTTATAGGAGTCCCTCTCGCCCACTATGGAGCCTATTTCATTTATCAGTCAGCCCAAGCATAAGAGATCTAGTGGAGGATTCAGTATGCAAATTACAGCCCAATATTTATGTATTTTGATATTATTTTGAGATAATATATATGGCTTAACATTAGAATTGTTCTTGTGCAGAGAGTTAGTGAACCAAGTGTTGCTGCGAAGAAGCTAAATTTTGATGATCCACCACAGTCATAGATATATCGAGACATTGTATAGATCTAGTTGTGGTCATTGAATGACCAAATTTTGAATATGTGTGTGTGTGTGTGTGTGTGTGTGTGTGTGTGACATTTATACATTTTATATATCGACCTAGACATAGTTGATGACATTTTTTGTAACTCTATTATGGATTTGGCATGTACACCATGTATTGATATGTACGCTATTATTATTCATTTTGTTATATATGAAACTTCAAATTTGATCCTTGAATTTGTTGTTTGGATGTTTATGTCTTAAGTATATTCTTGGTTCACATGACTTGCGTATATGCATGTGTGTTTCGATAAATTAATGTACTTGTATATGCATGACCTTCGATGCCACATTTTTGTAACTCTATTATTGATTTGGCATGTATGCCATTTTTTGATATGTACACAATTATTGTTCATTTTGATATATATGAAACTTGATATTCAATCCAATTTGTTCATTGTGTCT
>MU227555.1:2615408-2633964 GCA_018584345.1 Thuja plicata | reverse complement strand
AGGACTCATGGTTTGAAAGATACCCAATGGTGCAACTTTCAACTGAGCACCACTGCAAGTTTTGGCATCAAGCGAGATTGCCTTGCCAATTTTAAACAAAGTCAAATCTCCCATAACAGAGAGAGGTTATTGTGGGCCTTGGTAACATGGTCCTATAGCATCTAAAAAGGTCTCACAAGGTCTGAGACATGAGCCTCAGAAGATTGCTTCCCAATCGTGCTTAGTGCACCTTGAGGACACTTTAGTCCGTCGTGGTCGCGAATGTTCTAGTGCCTATGTAGGAGAAACAAGGTTGTCACTAGAATTTAGCTGGCCAATTGGAGCTAATGGAGATGATGATTCGATGCTAGGACTCACGGTTTGAAAGATACCCAATGGTGCAACTTTCAACTGAGCACCACTGCAAGTTTTGGCATCAAGCGAGATTGCCTTGCCAATTTTAAACAAAGTCAAATCTCCCAGAACAGAGAGAGGTTATGGTGGGACTTGGTAACACGGTCCTATAGCATATGAAATTTTACCAATAGGTCTTAGGAGGTCTGAGATATGATCCTTGGAAGATCGATGCTCAATCGTGCTTAGTGCACCTTGGGGACACTTCAGTCCGCCAAGGTCGCAAATGTTCTTAGGACCAAATTGATGGTGGAATCCTTAGTGAGTGATCATTTTATGACACTATTGAAAGTCTCAAAGTCTAGTGTTGAGAAACAAGCATGGTTGCTTTGTAAAATGGGTCGAATTATCCCTCTTAGTTCAGTGATAGAGGTAGTTTTTAGTTACTTGGTCCAAAACACCTAGGGTTGATCTTGAGATATGTGATGAATCTTGAAAAATGGTATTCAAATGTGTAATTAGGTTTCCAATTTGATGAAGATTGAAGGATTTATTATCAATCAAAGAAGAAATAATTCATTAAACTACAAAGAAAAGATTAATGACCACTACATTATGCACCATGGAGACTCATTGTAAACACTTCTAACTGGACTAAACAACCACAAAACCTTTAGAATCATTTTGGTCCATCATCAAGTCATCCACTACATGAACCATTATTACAATTTAGAGAAACATGATATCATCTACATGAACCATTATTACAATTTAGAGAAACATGATATCCACTACACGTGAACCATTATTATAATTTAGAGAAACATGAGATATACACCGCATGAGCCATTGTTATAATTGTAATGAATCGTAATTAACTGATATGCTCTTACTTAAATGGTACATAGTAAACTATAAAAAATGTGGCCCCTTGGTATATAAAAATCAACCCATGTCCACTTTTATATACAATTTGATCTTCTTTCAATATACAAAATGTGGTCTCCAAATATGCATGTGGACCACTTCATAGTCATTTATATTTACAAAAAAGCAAAGTTAGATTGTTTCACAAAATTTATATACAAAATTGTCAAAATAATTCTACCATTTGTAGAATGATTCTTCATGATGGCCCATAACTAATTGAGCGAACCTTCTGGATCAGCTCTAACCCTTATTGTGTCATGTATTGCCTCATTTTCAGATTCATGAAGTTTTCGTAAATTCTTATTACGAGGTCTACCAGTATACTTTATCAATTCAATATTTGTTGCAACAAGAAGGTTAAAGTAATGCAAAATATGTCTATGTGTCTCATAGTCCTCAAACAACCAATTCTTGGATTTTGCGATAGGGTACTTGCATTTCATAGAAGCATAAATGAATACAAAATTCAACATACAAAGTGTAATAGAATGATGGTAAGAGATCTCAAAGTCGTCAAACAAGAACACATTATATTTTGATAGCATTCCTTCTATGCCATGTCCCTGTGACAACAATGGATCCTATTGGGTACTCAATACCCTCTCCATCAATGACTTTAGTTGTCAATTTATTTTTGCCCTAAATATAACGACACAAAAAGTAATTAGTACCTTCTACATTGTTCTCATCTACAACAACTGCATATATATGACCTGCAATTTATAGAGGGATAAGTTAACACCCTAAACACTTACAAAATTGAGAAATTGAGAAATTACCTAGTTCAAAATGAGGGATAAGTCTCAAAATGAAGAATAAATAGAGAAATTACCTAGTTCAACTAGGTAAGATATGTGATCATAATCCACTGATGCTTCAAACTGGCTCAATTGTAGTGCTCTAGGAAGTTGATATGTATCAAGCGGTTGCAAAGGTGTATAAGTCCATTCGTCAACCCACTCTTTTGATTCGCATTCCTCCCATGCAAAATTCATACAAGACAAGAAAAAACATGCCATTAATCTAGTATAAATACCCAATGATGTTGCATTTGAACTTCTAAATGAGTGCATGTCACTTGATCCTAAAAGTGTACAACAATCTAGATAGTTTCCAATGTTAGACTCGTTTATCAACCAAAAAAACCTATTAACTTCATTACATGTTCCCATCGTAGAGTTGCACCATCGCACAATTGTTTGTGCATTTATTAACTCTGCACCACCTTTGTACTTCAATTCCTCTCTAGCAAGAGCTCTTTTTACACATGCACCTGCACCATCATGCTCGCCTTTTCCATGTCCCACCTCTGTGAAATTCTAGAAATGTTGAACGCCATTTGTCACATGCATCCTACTCAACCAATAGAACATCCTTACATTCTTGAATTATGAGGTGCAATTACCTGACCATATTATGTGTCGATTGTACTCAATACCTCTTTCCCTTAAATTATCATAGAAAACTTTGAAGCAACCTTGCACAAACTCTGATGAATGTGTGCGTTCATCACTGATGTAGAAGTGATACTCTCTTAAAACCTTTCTATCTACGTCTGTGCTTTCATGTGCATGCAATAATACTATATGTACAAAGATCGTCACTTGTATAGAATGGTAATACACTACTTGCACTTCATTCTAAGGTTTAAGTGTATAATTCTCAGAAAAATCAACAATGGAGACAATAGTACCAAGGGGAAAAGTGTCCTTACATATCTTGAATTTCTCATCCAACCACCTAGCTCTATGTGAATGACGTATGTACTGATAAACTAGTTTCTCTTTAAATATCTTCATAAAATCAGCTAAGCATATATCATTTTTCACTAACTCACACCTCTTAATTTCTTTTCCATCTTTTAGACCATAAGTTACTGTCTTGTATTTTCCAAAACAAACTAGTGTATTTCCAATCTCATTTGTGCTCTCTAGATGGTGACATATCCACAACTTTTGCATACCACCACATGCACTACAAGATCCATTCATACACATCATCTAATAATAAATACAACCATCATCTCGATTGCATAATACACTTAACATAAAATCTCTTGATGACGTAGGAGTTGCTTGAAGACCACATTCCTGCAAAATAGTGTTAGTGTGCAAAGTACAACAAACATGACGATATATATCATAATGCATGGTAAATTCAATATGTACCCTGCAACAACATATAGTGCACGCATGATTAATCTTGATGTAAAAGCATTTTGTCATTTCAAAAAATCTTTGACTAATTTTAATTTGAGGAAACCTTTGGAGGAATCTTTCATAAAATTGTATTTGTGTCATATCCAAAATGTGTTTTGGATGTGGCATAAAATTTTTAGATATGATTCTCCTCCTAACAATGTCTCTTTGGCTGGGTGAAACCCTTGTGGTGTCATGCCAAAAAATTTCAATTAATGTTCTTAATGCATCAACAACAACCTTGTCCTTGCATGGGAGTCTTCCCAAGAATGACCAAAGAGAATTAGTGTTTGGATCCTCAATTTTGTCTCACCTTTGTAAGGCTCTTATTAATGTTTATCTACCTATCCTTAATGACTTACTTGTTTTTCTTACTATACGAGATTTTTTCATTTCCTTTCCCATTATAGTTAATGTGAGGACACGTCGAGTAACATTAGCATCTTTACTGTGTGATTTTGAACCAATGGCCTGTTATGCCTTGAATAGATTCCTCACAATGATTCTCTCAGTACTATTTTCATATGTTCTCAACCCCACAATTGTCATTGTCTCTCTAAATTTCAGATTCTTAATCATTTCAACAACTACTTGACATCTTCCACTTTGATTTAATTTTTCAAAATAGTTATTCCAATTTTTTTAAACAATTCTTCTACAATTTATTTCCAAAATTTTATCATGCATTGGCCTCAAAATATTTTCATCAATGTCAATTAGAAACTTTGGTTTTCTACGAATTATTCTAGGAGGTGTTAACACAGTTGCATGCTCTACATTTTCATTAGATGAATTAGGTGCATTTATCCCCATCAATTCAATTGGTGTATGTTGACGATTTTCATTTTCATTATGTGCATTTTGTTAATTAATGACATTGAATTTAAATGGTGCATTTTTCACATTAAAATTTTTGTCACTTACGTTGCTTGCATTTGATGATGTGCCTTGTCATATTCTCCTCATGCGCTGTCTTTGTATTTCATATTCTGTCTCTCGTTGTTCAATTGTTCATCTTTTGTTATTTCCCATTGTTCATATTGAATGAACCCTACAAATAATATCATGAACATAGAATAACATGTGAACATCAAATACAAAAAATAAGAACAAATCAACCATTTTCTTGAAATGAGAACTTACAATGATAAAATAACATTAAAAACACAAATAAAAAACACAATTTTCAATCATTGCAAAGAAAAAATATGCAAAAAAAGTGCAAACCTATCTATACCTGGTTTAATAAAATACAAAAATAGTTGTAGGACCTCAAAACAATTTGCAATGATTGTTTTAAGACCGTTGAAGCAAACAAAGCTCCTAATTCCACAGAACCGGATCGGGTTATGAGAACATAAAGGCTTAGTGTTCCTAATAACTTAGAACCCAATCAGGTTATGAGAACATAATGACTCAATGCTCCTAGTTACTCACAACCCAATTAGGTTCTTAAAAACTAAGGACAAAGGAGGATTGAGAGAGAGAGAGAGAGCACTACAAGAAGACCTTAATTGGCCCTAGCTCTTTACCACTCCTTCAAACTTTAAACTTGATCAATCCCACTCCACACAAGTCTTCGTAGGATTTCTCCTAACTTGTCTAAGGGATCAATAGGATTCCCCTATTCCCTTTTGGTTCTTCAAATCAATTTATGAAACCAAGCAATTTCTCTTTTAGGGACTCCTTCCTTAAACCACACATCAAAGTATAAAACTTCACCAGAGGATTCCAAACTTTATCCTAAGTGATTGGTGACTCTTAACAGACCCCAAGGGTTAGGAATCCAACAATGGATTTGGTCTTGTACACCCAAGACCAGCCGAATCCCAAATGGTCTAGGATTCCTTGTAGCCCTAACAAGAGCATTTTTTGGTCTTAACTTTCAAATAAGGAAGGATCTAACTAAATTGATTAGGTTTATAGACACCCTTTATGGACTTTGTAGACCCCTCAAAGCCTCAGCACCTCACTCCACTCCTGCACCCCTAAACTCTCACATAGCACACAGGCCTAATTAGCTAGTTTAGGTTTGGTTTTTAAGCAAGTGTTAGAAGATGGGTTCATGGAATGAATGCAGAGCCTTGGATGGATTCTCCTACCCTAAATTAGTCTAGAAAGACCTTTGGTTTGATTCCCCCACTCATATATTGCACATGCATATGACTGTACTAACAGACCAGGCTAATTACATAGGGACAATTAGCCTAGGGCTTTGTCATGCAAATAGAAGGACTAACTTTTAGTGCTTGTGCCTTAGGATTCTTAAATACCATGATCCTAACTTGTATTTTCCAAGTGGCTAAGCAGATCCACTAGATAAATCTCAAGTTAGGATCACATCTTTTTGACTGACCCAGTAAACCTTGTTTTCTCAGACAACAAGAATGTAAAATTGATAACTCTTAACAAAATTGATGAAAACACCTTAAACCAATTGCAATGCTTTAGAAACTCAAGAAATCAAAAACTTTTGTAGCTGGATCCACAAGATGAATCCGTACCAGGCCGTACACTATCAGAATGACTCAAAACACTCTTATATTTCCTTGCTTGAACATCAAACTTCGTACACAGTGTATTCTGACCTTCATGGAAAGCATCCTCTCTCCTAATAGCATCCTCTAAGAATTTTAGATGTTTTAGAAAGTGGGTGAGGTCGGTTACAAAGAAGTTTTCATCTCTCAAGAAATATTTTGCAAAAGTTGCTCGTGCAACTTTTCAAAAAGACAACTTTTGGCAATCATGAAGGAAAGTTGCTATTTTTGGAGAATGCTAAGTTCACCAACCCCCAAGGATGTGGGAGAGGTTCAAAAAAATACAAGAACCTAACTAAGGACTTAAAACATGACTATTAACCAAACCTATAAATCCTTAAATAAACATGGTCTAACTCTGGTTTCAGGAACCTAGGTTTATAACTTCACCTTAGGTCCTTCACCTTACATCATAGACCCACACAACTACACACACACAAGGGTGATCTCAAGGATGCACCTTATTAAAAAAATAAAATCAAGAAAAAGGAACTATTTAGGAGGTGCCCTGCATCATACTCCTCATGACAAAAAGAACTCAAGTCTCTTGAGTTGTGAATTCTTCAAGTGGATAACATGTCTTTAGAATGTCTTCCAGGTTCATCCAAGTAGCATCTTCCACTGGTTGGTGTTTCCATTTGACTAAGTACTCATAGTAAGTTCCCCTCCTAATTTTCTTTTTCACTCTCTTGTCTAGAATGCTTTCAATCTTAGGAGGAGTTTCTTGTGGCATGTCCTTAAGTGGTTGGAGTTCAGGAGGTTTTGGAGTATCTGCAATATCAGTAGTACTAACTTCTCCTTTGTAGGCATAGATATCTACAACATTTCTTCAGAATCTTGAAAGGGCCAAGTTTTTCCATCATAATATTTGTGTATTTTTCTTTAGGTAGTCTTTCCTTCTTGAGGTGGATCATCACTAAATCTCCCACCTTGAATTGTAGATCTCTTCTCTTCTTGTCAGCATGGGCTTTATATTTCTTAGTGGCATGCTGCAGTTTGATCTGCAATTGGTCACAGATGTTCTTCATTACTTCAACAAAGTCTTTAGCTAGTGCACTCATTTTGTCCATGTCTTTGATATCTCTAAGCTCCAATACTCCTCTAGGGTGAGTGCCATAGACAATTTGGAATGGGGTTAAACCAATACTCCTATTGACTAAATCATTGAATGAGAATTTTGTTTGTGCTATGATAGTGTCCCAAGTGGCTCCATGTTCTTATGTAAGACATCTCAAGATGTTTCCAAGGGACCTAATGATGACTTCAATCTATCCATCCAACTGTGGGTGGTATGCAAATGACAGAGAAACATTTGTTCCTAGTTTTCTCCATAATGTCCTCCAAAAGTGGCCTAAAAACTTACGGTCCCTGTCTAATATAATTGACAGGGGGAGTCCATGAATTCTTATAACTTCTCTGAAGAACAACCCTACTATGTGAGATGCATCGTGAGTTTTCCTAAAAGGGATAAAGTGTGCCATCTTTGAAAATCTGTCAACTACAGCATAAATGCTACCATATCCAGACTTGGTCTTTGGAAGGCCTAGCACAAAGTCCATACTTACTAAATCCCATGGTTTGGCAGGGATGGGTAAAGGAGTGTACAATCCAGCATTGGAGGTGTGTCCTTTGGATTTTTGGAAAACTGAACAACTCTCCACAAAACTCCTAACATCTATCTGCAATTTGGGCCAATACTGGTAGAATCTCCTAGCCAACTCCAAAGTTTTACCCACCCCAAAGTGACCATCTAGGCTTCCACAGTGCTTCTCTTTGATAATTTTCTCCCTCATAGATCCCTTTGGAACACATAATGAACTCATTTTGAAAAGAAGACCATCTTGCACAATAAACTTTGAGAAATCAGTGTGGTATCTGTCTATCATCTCCATACAAATCTGATAAGCCTCTTTGAAATCTTCATCTTTAGCATACATATCCATCATGGCATGAACCCCAACACTCTCCAACTGAATAGTTTGGGTATTTAGTTGTCTCCTACTAAGAGCATCAACAACTTTGTTCACAATCCCCTATTTATGCTCGATGGAAAATGTATAAGACTGTAATAACTCCATCCACTTCACATGTCTGTGATTAAGTTTCTCCTACTTGTTTAGAAATCTAAGTGCATGGTTATCAATAAAAACAAAAAAGTCCTTGGGAAATAAATAATGCCTCCATTTCCTAATTGACTAGACCATTGCATACATTTCAAGATCATAAGTGGAGTATTTTTGTTTAGCTTCATTGAGCTTCTCACTGAAAAACACAACTGGCCTTCCTTCTTGGTTCAAAACTCCCCCAATGGCTCTATTGCTAGCATCACATTCAACTATGAATACTTTGTGAAAGTCTAGTAGAACTAGGATAGGCTACTCTGCAATCTTTTTCTTTAACAGCTAAAAGGACTCATTAGCTTCATTAGTCCATGAAAATATGCATTTTCTTCCACCTTTAATGGTGTTGATAATGGGAGCATATATGCCACTAAAATTTATGATGAATTTCCTATTAAAATTAGATAAGCCATGAAAACTCTTTACCTCTGATGGAGTAGTAGGAGGTGGCCAATTGAGGATGGCTTCAACTTTGGTAAGATCCATCTTGAGACTGTTCTTAGAGATCACAAAGCCTAAGAATACAAGTTCTTCTTGAAGAAACACACACTTATCTATATTTATTTTCAACTTCTCCTCAGGGAGTTTTCTCATCACCATGTCCAAATGCTTTAGATGTTCTTCCCTGCTCCTGCTAAAGACCAAAATATCATCAAGGTATACAACAACAAATTTGTTAAGAAAAGGTTTCAACACTTCATTCATCAATCTCATAAAGGTGCTTGGAGCATTGGAAAGGCCAAAAGGCATCACAATCCATTCATACAGGCCTTCTATAGTCTTAAATGTTGTCTTCCATTCATCTCCCTCTCTGATTCTTATCTGATGATAGCCAATTTTGAGATCTATCTTGGAATAGTAACTTGGACCCCCCAAATAGTCCATCAATTCCTCTATTCTAGGCATAGGAAACCTATATCTGATGGTTATCCTATTGATTTCCCTAGAATCTGTACATAACCTTCATGTGCCTTCTTTCTTGGGTGCTAGGACTATTGGGACAAAAAAAGGGCTCACACTCTTCCTAATGAGACCTTTTGACAACAATTCTCAAATTTGTTTTGCTATCCCTTGATTCTGTTCAAGGGTCATCTTATATGCTTCCTTATTGGGAAGAGTGGCCCCTGGTATAAATTCTATATAGTGACTTACTTCCCTCTTAGGTGGAAAAGACTCTAGTGTGTTCTCAACAATGATACCTTTATACTGGTCTAATAGTACCTTCACTTCTTTGGGGCGTACATCCCTAGTGGGGACTTGAACTTTGGACTCCTTCAAAGGTGTCTTTTTGGGTCTCACTACTAAGGAATAACAAGCGGTATCCTTCTCCTTTAGTACTTTCATTAATTCCTTTTCTCCTATGTGCAAGACAGTGCTAGTAGTATGTTTTTCTTTCTCACAGTCAGGGAGTGGGTTCATTACATATTCAACACCATCCTTAGTTATAGTATAGACATTGGATTTTCCATCATGCCTAGCATCTACATCATATTTCCAAGGCCTTCCTAATAACACATGACATGCATCCATCTTTGTAATATCACATAGAACCCTGTCTGTATACTCCCCTATCTTGAAATCTACCCAAACTTGCTCATTGATAATGGTTTATTTTTTCCTTTGTCAACCAAGAAGCCTTATAAGAGAAAGGATGAGGTATAACATGTATTTTATGCTTAGTGACTAACTCCTTAGATGCAATATTATCTGTAGAGCCAGAATCAACTATAACTCTACATACATTATTATTCACCTTGCAGCTTGTTTTGAATAATGATTCCTCTGTGGTGGTTCTGCAGTAGTAGGTACTCTTAGGAGTGTCCTTTGCATCATTAGAAATTCTCCTTGTTTTGTATTTTTAGGTCTTGAAGTTGCAAAATCATAGGAGGATACACTTTGGTTATCATCTTCTTGGGTAAGTTGTACTCTTTTGTCCCCTCCTTTTTTGTTGGTGCCACTCTTTTCAAGACAGCTGAAAGACTGGTGTCCAACTTGCTTACAAGTGAAACATTTCCCTGTAAAGACACTAGGTCCTCTTCCACAAAATCTTCCTCTATTGTTTGATCTCCTAGCTCTAAAATTGTTTCTGTTATTATGATCTCCTTCTGTCTCATGGTTACTAAACTCCCCTTGACTTCTTTGAAATGGTCCTCTACCATTGAATCTACCTCTACCCCTAAAGTTATTCCCTCTTCCTCTATTATTTTGTTCTCCCCTCCTCTTCTGCTTTTCTTCAATTTTTAGTGCCATTTGGAAACATTTGTGTACTGATTCAGGGTTGAATAATCTCATTTCATTTTGAATACTATATTTTAGTCCATTGATCTACCTTGCAATCTTGTGCTTCTCACTTTCAAGAACTCTGTCCTTCAAGGTCATTTTGTGAAATTCCTCAGTGTACCCACTCACATCAAGGTCTTTCTACCTTAGATTTTGCAACTTCTTATGGACGACGATCTCATAATCTTCTACTACAAAAAATTTCTTGAATTCCACTAACATCTTTTTCCATGTTGAGATAGGGTTCCTTCCATCATCTATTCTTTCATTTTGCAGAAAGTTCCACCAACTTAGGGCAGGTCCTTTCATTCTAGATTTTGCAACTTTAACCTTCTGATTCTTAGAGATGTTTTCATATTCAAAATAGTTCTATATAGCTTCCACCCAATCCATGCATTCTTCAGGATCCAATTTTTCACAAAACATGGGCATATCAGACTTATGGTCTCTTCTCCCAAATCTCTCAAGAGCTTCAAGGAGTTCTACTTGATCTGCGGGCATGTTGGCTATTTGTACCCTGACAATTTTAGCCAATTCCACATTTTTTATTCTAGTAGGTACTTCCTCTTCTTGAGAGTCTTCAGTTTTTTCCTCCATTCTTTGCTCCTTTCAAGATCTTAGTAGGCTCTGATACCACCTGATGTAGAGAGCACTGCAAGAAGACCTTAATGGGCCCTAGCTCTTTATCACTCCTTAAAAATTCAAGCTTGATCAATCCCAATTCACACAAGTCTTCTTAGGATGTCTCATGACTTTTCCAAGGGGTCAATAGGCTTCCCCAATTCCCTTTTGGTTCTTCAAATCAATCTATGAAACCAAGCAATTTCTCTTTTAGAGACTCCTTCCCTAAACCACACATCAAAGTATAAAACTTCACTAGAGGATTACAAAATTCATCCTAAGTGATTGGAGACTCTTAACAGACCCCAATGGTCAAGAAAAAAAACAATGGATTTGGTCTTGTAGACCCAAGAGTAGCCAAATCCCAAATGGTCCAAGATTCCTTGTAGCCCTAACTAGAGGGTTTTTTGGACCTAACTTTCAACTAAGGAAGTATCTGACTAAACTGATTGAATTTCTAGACACCCTTTATGGACTTTGTAGAGCCCTCAAAACCTCAGCACCTCACTCCACTCTTGCACCCCTAAACTCTCATAGAGCACACAGGCCTAATTAGCTAGTTTAGGCTTGGTTTGTTAAGAAAGTGTTAGAAGATGGGTTCATCATCTGAATGCAAAGCCTTGGATGGATTATCCTACCCAAAATTAGTCTAAAAACACCTTTGGTTTGATCCCCCCACTCATATATTACACATGCATGTGACTATACTAACAGACCAGGCTAATTACATAGGGATAATTAGCCTAGGGCTTTGTCATGCAGATAGAAGGACTAACTTTGAATGCTTGAGCCTTAGGATTCTTAAAGACCATGATCCTAACTTGTATTTTCCAAGTGGCCGAGCAGATCCACTAGATAAATCTCAAGTTAGGATCACATCTCTATGACTGACCCAGTAAACCTTGTTTTCTCAGACAACAAGAATGTAAAATTGATAACTCTGAACAAAATTGATGAAAACACCTCAAACCAACTGCAACGCTTTAGAAAATCAAGACATCACAAAATTCTACAACTGGATCCACAAGATGAATCCATACCATGTCATACACTATTAGAATGACTCAAAACACTCTTATATTTCCTTGCTTGAACATCAAACTTCGTACATAGTGTATTTTTACCTTCATGGAAGGAATCCTCTCTCCTAATAGCATCCTTTAAGTGTTTTAGATGCTTCAAAAAGTGGGTGAGGTCAGTTACAAAGAAGTTGTCATCTCTCGAGCAACATTTTGCAAAAGTTTCACATGCAACTTTGTAAAAAGACAACTTTTGGCAATCATGAAGGAAAGTTGTTTTTTTTTGGAGAATGCTAAGTTCACCAACCCCCAAGGATGTGGGAGAGGTTAAAAAAAAGAAAAGAACCTAACTAAGGACTTAAAACATGACTATTAACCAAACCTAGAAATCCTTAAACAAACATGGTCTAACTCTAGTTTCAGAAACCTAGGTTTATAACTTCACCTTAGGTCCTTCACCTTACATCATAGACCCACACAACCACACACACACACAAGGCTGATCTCAAGGATGCACCTTATAACAAGCATAAAAGAAAGAAAAAGGAACTATTCAGGAGGTGCCATGTACAATTATTTACACACCCAGTTCAGGGTTGTAAGAGAAGATTTACTCGAAGCTGATAGGGAGTGTGTGAAGCAAATTAGAGGGAGTTACAAGAAAAACTGGGAGTTTTTTGAGCAGAAAGGGTCCTCTGATTTCTAGGTTTGTAACTATGTTGAATATGTGAGGATGAGAGGAGGTAAAGATGGTGTAGAATTTGGTCTTTCATTCAATATTTTGTTTATAGAGTAGTTAGTTTATCTGGAAGCCAAAATAGCTCAGCTTGAATGTAATTTTGATTGGAAACAAGTCTGCAAATTTGATTCTGTTGATGATAGTCAGGAGGCGGTCATTAATCATGGCCTCATAAAAAAAATGGCCATTTTTTAGGGCCCTCCCGGCACTGCAAAAACATTTACTGGGTTGCAAATTGTAAAGGATTTGTTTCATAAGATTTTAAATTCCTCTGGTCCCATTCTCACAGTGTGCTTCACTAACAGAGCTCTAGATCAATTTTTGGAGGGAATATATGAATACGAGAAAAGTCTAGCAAGGTTAGGATCTTGAACTCAGAGCTAAATTCTTAGAAAATGTACTCTTGACCAGGGACAAGAGAGAAATATCATATTGTTTTCTTTGGTAAGAAAAATTGAATTCCTAATTTTAATGTAAAAACATCATAAAATATAGGATTTCTTAACATTCCAAACAGAACTTGTGTTGCCCTTTCCAGGGATAGAATTGGTCTATATATCTTTGGAAATGCCAAGCTAGTCTTAGAAAATTCTCTAGTGTGGAGTGATATCATAAAGCATTTTATAGATAATGGGTATGTTGGTAATGAAATACCACTATATTGTCCTAAACATCCAGATGATGCTGGACATGTTGTTACCAAATGTCATGATTTAAGGAGGTATGGCAATGGAAGTATGAGCTTTTGTACCAAGAAATGCAAAGAAAAATTAATTTGTGGTCATATTTTTCCCAGGAAATATCATCATGGAGGACATGTGAGAATTGGATTTGCAAGGCCTGATGTATATGAAGAAGTTTGAGTTTTGTGGACATGTCTGCAGGAAGGTTTTCATGTAACTTCCTATGACCCCTTTCGACACATTGGAAGGTCTGTGTGCATTTTTTGATTCCTGCTGCTCAAATTGTTACCAATTTGTGCCTCCTAAATATTGTGAATATTACCATACATGTCTTTTATATGAGCTTCACGAGGTGAATGAAGAAATGAAATACATACGGCAAAGGGTGAGAAACAATTTTGAATTACTGAAAATCTATGAGAAGAGATGAGATTATTGTGAGAATAGGGGGAAATCAATTTGGTCAAATTATCCAAGCCTTGAGACAAAAAATTTCATCATTCCGTTTAGAGAGTGAGAACCAATTGGGAACAATTCAAAGAATGCAAAAAGAGATTGAAATATTGCATGCAGAGGAAGCAAAACAAAGTGAGAGTGAAAAAGAGGAGATTGGGTTACTTTGGAGAGAGAGAGAGAGAGAGAGAGAGAGAGAGAGAGTACAATTTCACTCACTTGAAACACCTATGTACTAGGAGGGTATTAAATTGTAATAACTATGTACGATTTAGGTTGGAAGATTGCAAAAAAAATCATGGATGGCCATTGAAAGAAGCAAAGGCAATCTATTGGCCTTTTAAAAAAAGTCATGGGTGACCATTGAAATAAGCTATTTTTCTAGAGGGAAGATCAGAAAACTTTCGCTAATTTGCAATGGCTCGAAGCGAAGGGAGCAACTCTACTTCCAAATATATTCTAGGTTGCCCATCTATATAGTTTGGTGAAGAAGGGTGTGCATTTTCTGATTCCTACTGCTTGAATTGTGACCAATTTGTGCCTCCTAAATATTGTGAAGATTATTATACATGTCTTTTATATGAAATTCATGGGGTGAAGGAAGAAAACAAAACACTTAAGGCAGAGGGTGAGAAACAATTTGGAATTATTGAAAATCTGTGAGAAGAGATGAGATTATTGCAAGAAGATGGGTAAAATCAACTTGGTCAAATTATCCAAGCCCCGAGACAAAAAATTTCATCATTGTGTGTAGAGAATATAACTATACCTTTTGTACCACACACAAAAACAGCTATGTTATGTTTTTCCAAAAAAATCAGGAACATGTTTTTGTGCGTGCAAGGTTTGACCCTCTTAATCTTATCGGGTTTTAAAAATAATTAGTGTTCTAGAAACTAGATTCAGAATAATACAATTTTTATTTTTTACATATATTATTTTGAGTGCATGACCCTCAAACTCCTGTTCCAAGTTCAGGTTTACCCGATTTCAGAAAAATGTGTCCACTTATACCCCCCTTTTTGGTCCAAAACTTGGTGCACACACCCTACTATCTTACTGATCACCAATAAGAACACTTACCATATTTTCTTCATGTATTCATCCTATCAATTGGTTAGCGAAACCTATTCACAAAAATTAATGGAATAAATAAGTTGCCAGCAATGACAAACTCAAACTCATCAATTTGTGCCAAAATTCATCATAATGCCAACAATCTCAATACAATTCCAATAGTATTTTCTTGTTACCATAACACACTTAAGTGTTTCTACAATATAGGAGATGGAAACTCTATGGGAAAATCTTCTATTTACATGAATGGAGCATTAATGTTCATCTTGAAGGACTCTCCATATTGTAATATAATATGTAGGTCAATTTTCAATGACTAAACTTTATCATTTTCCCTTTCCTTAAAGACAATGATTATCTTAGCTATAGTAATTAAGAACAATATTGATATTTTTATTAGCCTAAGAGTCTTATTGGAAAAAATAAAACATTCATTCATCAAGGGTGATTGCATCTTCATATACCATGTGTGATACCAAACTGTCATTGCACTCAATCAAAGTAAAATGCAACTATTATGTAGTTGTGTCTTTCCTCTAAATATTCATTCCTTTGCATGCACCTCATTTGTTGGTTAGTGTCTATACTAGATGGCATGATTTTATAAGGTTTCCATGTGATATCAGCTTCCTATAACTGATCAATGGTCACCCTCTAGTATAGAAGATCACCACACTACAATAGTGAACATAGTGGATATTTGTATGCCTATGGATTTGTAGAATCAACATCTATTTGAAATCCTATAGGTCACATACAAGTGATATTCTTTAACATAAATACCTATAATAATGTACACACTATCAGGTTGCATCTCTGATATCCCATGAATCTTCCCAACTCATAGTATGAAAGGGATAACATACTCCTCCCCCATGAGTATATTATATGGTTTCTCTCCATGTGCCAAACTACATGTGTTAGTAACATAGAAAATACTATTCCCTTACAATCAAGAGCAACTACGATAGCAATAGCACATAGAAATGTATTTATAATAAAAGGAACCTCCTCAAAAGCATGCACCAATGTCTTCAAAGGAATGTGATATATGCACGTACGAAGCTGAGACTAACCCAAGAAATATACCTCATCTCTCTTAATCTTTGTCTATGATCTCTTAGTAATGAATCTCATTGTTCCACCTCAGAAAAGTAATGGTAAGATACGGTATGTGCATCATCCAATGTGATGGTCATCTCAACTATGGGTAGGTAAAATGTGGAAGTGTCCTCATCCTAGCTCTTCATTAAAGCCATCAACATAGAGCGGTGAAATCTCATATACAAAAGATAGTATACCCAATACAATCACACATCTCTCAAAAGTTTTATATCCTAAGGTCTCCATCTACCATACTGTCCTCAAAGGTATGTCATAGTATTCATCATTGCATGCTCACGCATGGTAGGCAGCTCCTACAATCACATATCAATAGAGTAACATTAGAACATCATATACATCAATTAAACTTAATCAAAAAGAATAAAAATAGAAATCTCTGGGACTAGGTCAACTTTTAGGTGGACTAGGTCAACTTTCTAAGGACCGGGTCAACTTATAAGGACTAGGTCAACGTTTCTTGGGACTAGGTCAACTTCTTTAGACTGGGTCAAATTTATGGGTTTTCTAGTCTAAAAATCATCAGATCCTATCTACAACTCAGTTCTACACCTAAAGCATAAAATCAAGATGCTAGAATGGAAGACAAGGAATGAGTATCGAGGGGCAACTCATCCTCTATGAACCTCCTCAGAACCTCCATCCTTGTTGGCTACAACACTTTCTTTCTCAACATATTCTTCTACTCCCTTATTCACAAGATGAAACAAAGGTAATGTTACAATTGAACTTTCAAAAAGGTAACAACTAACATATTGTCACTTTTTTGGGTTAGTTATCTTTTTGCATTTTTTCACTTAGCTTTAATTAATGATTTCCTTCATAAATTCTTCTCCTGACTCATTTGATCATAACTTGAGCTAGGAAGCTTCAATTTCCACATTTTTTTAGGCATTAGAAATGTGATGTAGTTTCCTCTCTATCTAAGTTCCTTTTGAAACTTTTTTAGTTCATCTTGAATGGTTTTAACAAGCATTTGTCAGCAATTTGTATTCACGGTTCATTGTAGTATACATAATTCCTATTTCACCTTCCTAATATAAATTCAAAATAGGGGGCAATACAGCTACTTGCGAACTTCATCAAATTCCTTAGTAGGTCCTATGTGATTTATGTTTTTCACTAACACATGGTTTTGCAGGTTGCAGTTACTAACGATTTCTTGCAAGATCAATGTGTTGGAGGATTTGATATATCCTTTTTCATTTAATGATTTTATTTTTACTTTAGATTGCATATGCACATAGTGTCATATATAGCTAAAGTGAGGGATAAATGTACCGTACTAAATTTTAAGCACTTTTATGCTCTATAATGTAATGATTGTTTAGCACCTAGTTTATTATATTTACAATTATACATTTACATTCAAGGACTTTAAAATTGCACTCAATGCATACGCAATTAAAATATGGTCCCTCTAAGCTCTCTAAATTATGAAAAATTGAGATAGGATCTAATGTATAATCATCCTCCTCTATTTTACTCCAATCACAACACTCACTATGTCTCCTAGGACTTATTTCACTTTCTTTGGCCCCAGAATTCAATCCTATCATTGGAATCAATTATAATTTTAGATCTCACATTGTCGGATTATGAGTGACCTATCTCTTAGGATTCACCCCGGTCCTTGAGGACTAAGATGACCACATTAGCCTTGTCCTGGACAAGGCCAATTAGGTCAGCCTTTTCCTAGGAGCTTGAGCCTAGATTTAGGGCTTGGGTCCACTCCATTGGATTTGAAGGGTTTCTAGAGTTTTAGTCAACTCCTTAATTATGACTCCCAAAATCACTACAAAAAGAACCTATTTTCTTCATTTTGATAGGTGTGATTCAAGTGAAAGGTGAAAGTCCCAATTTAACAATAATAAATTACAAGGTGGAAGCCCTAGTTTGATGATACCCATTGAAGCAAGGGTTTCTTATTGAATACTTCATCCATCATGCACATCAAGCATCTACATTTTCAAATCAAACATTTCCAGACATCAATTTCTATATTATCATGGAGTTTAAAATGAATTGTGAGGATGGTTATGAATACTTTTTTCCTCTAGGGCTTGGTATGTTTTCCTTGTTATTTTTAAATTCATGTATTGATACTTTATAATTTCATGTTTTTATTTACATGCATTTAGTCATTGTTCGTATTTTCATGCTAGGTTTTCACTCTATCACACATAGGATTAGGTATGGGTATTTACTTATGTATTCAGCTCATTATCATTCTATACATGCTCTATGTTCACAAGCACACCACACTACTTTATATATTCTAATAGTTATATGTGGAAGTGATGCAGGAGCATCCTGTGTGTAAGGGCAATCTTGCATCACCCAAAAATATTTATGTTTTCTTTTCAATAAGGGCTACCTTGTGCAGAGCTGCTATTTATGGAAACTTGCTATTTTTAGTAATTTGGCCATACGATCTCGGAATG